>LBNU01033200.1:69174-97527 GCA_014162995.1 Artemisia annua
ATTTTTTAGTAATCGTTTGTAGTGATTGTTTATCATTTCTATTTGTAATCTCGTAGTTTAATTCAAATCTATTTCACTTTTCCAATTCCGTTTCATAAACACTCGATCTCATTACCGTTTTCGACACAATTCACTCCTCATCGGGATTTTAAACGACCCGAGGAATTCCTATACTATCCTTGGTGCATTGTGCTCTTAGATAGTTGATTTTAGTTAACCAATTCATTGGTTGATTTTTGTTGACCGTTTCTGAGCCAATCACATACCAACATCTACAAGGAGTCGTCAGAGCTTTTCAACCGTGAAGATCTACTCAACAAATATGTATGAGCATGTTGGAAAGGCGTAACCTCTCCAAAGACAAAGAAGTTGACGATTGATGCAGATTGCTGAAAAGATGCAGATTCATCATCACATGCTTACACTTCAACATAATAACTCAAGATATCATGATCAAAGAATGGGCTACGACTATGCTTCCACAACTCTGATGCAGAAGATCATGAACAAGAAATGTGTAAGCATGACATCACAATGACTATCACTACATCACAAAGAGACACATACACTCAAAGATGACTTGAAGCTAAATATATGGATGAAGAACGAAGACCAAAGTCAAAAGATCATCATATACATCAAGGAAGTCATCTTGAGTCGTACATCAATGAAGAATCAATGACTACGAGCTACAAAAGAATCTACAAAGATCTCAATGCAAGAATTCAAGAATACAGAACAAAAGGGTGACCTCTCTTAGGGGGAGATTGTTAGGAATACGATTTTTGGATAAGAAAGATTCGGTCACCCATAAGAAAGATTCGGTCACCCCAGATATGATTAAGCATTGTTTAGCTCGTAGTAGTTACATTAGTTAGTTATACGTAGTTTAGAATTAGATTAGTTCGCGGAAGAAGGACGAGTCTTTACCCACTGTATACCTGATCCGCAGCCCAAGTGGCACGCCCTAGTGGCAAAACCCATGTATATAAACCCCTCTCCATCCTTGGAGAGAGTAAGCCTTCTCTCATAATCTCATTTTCTTTTTTTTGGTTTTCTCTCTAAGGCTTCACTTCTTTCTCTCTCTACTTTCTCTCTCTAGAATTTCTTTCTTTCTTTCTTTCTTACCTTTAACGAGCCAACCACAAGTATATTTATGTTTGTGATGTTAACTAGTATCCTACAAAAACTAGATGACTCATTATGGATTATATCAAGACCTTTAGGAGGGAAACAAACTTCGAGGAAATCTAGTAAATCTTAACCTCATTAGGATACCATTCTTTCAGGTATCCTATTCTCTCACCTACTCCTATTCTTCCGTTTAATCCTACTCTTTCGTTATTTCCTACTCCTCCATACTGTTCTATTTCATTCCTCGCCTTCCTTTTATCTCTTCACTCCTTCCTACTCTTTCAAATCCATCCTTCCACTTCTTCTTATCCTTTCGTTTCATTCCTTCGTCATTTTTCACTCTATTTTACCCTACTCTATACTCTCTCTCTACCTCATCCTACAATGTTCTAAGAGTTAGAATTTGTACTTCTCGTCATTTCACAAGATTCTATTAGTTAGATCTTGTAAGAATATCTATGTCGAACTTTAATCCTCGTTATGTTCGACTATGATATTATGCTATCTAACCCTGCAAAAGTTGCAAGAATGAGATCATCAACGACCNTCACTCTATTTTACCCTACTCTATACTCTCTCTCTACCTCATCCTACAATGTTCTAAGAGTTAGAATTTGTACTTCTCGTCATTTCACAAGATTCTATTAGTTAGATCTTGTAAGAATATCTATGTCGAACTTTAATCCTCGTTATGTTCGACTATGATATTATGCTATCTAACCCTGCAAAAGTTGCAAGAATGAGATCATCAACGACCGTCACTCTAGCCATAACATGGGATGCGATCAGGTAACTAGTTGCTAACAGGGTGACTATAGAACTAGAAAACCCGAGCTACCAACATGGCTGAAACATCGATAAAACTCCCTAGCCAGTGGGCTCCTAACCCACAGGTTAAAACAAACATTGTACATTTCACAATGTTTTCCCAACTTCATGGGTCAATCCCATCAAGTTTCCTAAACTCCTCTTTTCCCAAAACATTCTCGTACCACATTTCCTTAAGTGTGGTAAACTTTCTCCATTTTCTGCCGATACTACTTAAGGATGATTTATGATTATCTTATTAAAATGAACCAGGACGCTCTTTCGTTTTAATGAGAAAGTAATAAATCAAACGAATCATGAATTTATAAGCTTTTGCTTACAAGAATTGGGACGCCTCTACTTGTGAGTAATGAGATATAAATAAATGAATCTAAGTATCTGGCACATGTACAAACATCTCCTACTCCGTTTGTACAATTCCTTTCTTCCTCTCTTATCACCTCTCATTTCTCGAATCGTCAACTCGTTCTTCTTCTACCCCTACGTTCAACTAAATCTCGGGACGAGATTTCTTCTTAGGGGGTAAGNAAACATTGTACATTTCACAATGTTTTCCCAACTTCATGGGTCAATCCCATCAAGTTTCCTAAACTCCTCTTTTCCCAAAACATTCTCGTACCACATTTCCTTAAGTGTGGTAAACTTTCTCCATTTTCTGCCGATACTACTTAAGGATGATTTATGATTATCTTATTAAAATGAACCAGGACGCTCTTTCGTTTTAATGAGAAAGTAATAAATCAAACGAATCATGAATTTATAAGCTTTTGCTTACAAGAATTGGGACGCCTCTACTTGTGAGTAATGAGATATAAATAAATGAATCTAAGTATCTGGCACATGTACAAACATCTCCTACTCCGTTTGTACAATTCCTTTCTTCCTCTCTTATCACCTCTCATTTCTCGAATCGTCAACTCGTTCTTCTTCTACCCCTACGTTCAACTAAATCTCGGGACGAGATTTCTTCTTAGGGGGTAAGACTGTAACCACCCACAAAATCTCATCACTATCATTCCCACTACAATACCTATATCAGGTATTTCACAGGTAAATTTTTGCTTTTTATGTGCTCTTCACTACTTGCATGACTCTCTAGACCTGCTCACGTATCTACACAAGCCAAATATCTCAACATTCACATCATATAAACTCTTAAGTATGTCAAACATAGGATCACAACACTACCACAACAATTAATCTATCATTCTAACACACTAAATCCATCACAATACCACAATAAACCATAATAACCCTAATTAAGTCTATGTGTTTACAAAACCCTAATTGCTTATCTAAACTAGTTTGGAAGTGTTCAAGGCTTATGTATGAGTTACCCTAGCAACAATAGGATATCTTAGCACCCCTAGACCGTAGTACAACCTCTTAGAGCTTAGGTACAAGTCTCTTAAGCACAAAACCCTAACTAGGTCTTATAAGTCCCAAAACTAGGTTAAACTATCCTAAATCTTTACCATAAGCTACCACCACTTAGTATAAGCTTCTTAGGAATTAATCTTAGTTACTAAACACTCATAGGACCCTAATCTAGTCACTAAACCCTAAGCTAAACCCTAATCTCTCACTAAGCAAAACTAGGTCTAAACTAAACCTAACTTAACCTAAATCCTAAAACTAAGTACCTTAACCACCTTAAACACCTCAAGCACCTAGCCTAGCACCTTAGTCACCCTAAGCACACTCTCTAGCACCTCCCTAGCTAGCACACAAGGTGGTGGATCACCACCTTGTCACCACCTTGTGCCGCGGCTCCATAACCACCGCAAACACCACCATAGCTTGTCTTAGTCATCATTGTAGCTTCTAATAGTCACCAATAGCTGCTATTAGTGACCTCCCTCCCCCTCATGACTCCTCGACCTCCCTTGCTTGCTCACCACTCCAAACGAGCCCTATATATAGCTCGACACCCTCTCCATTTCAAAAGCACACCTCCTCTCTTCTTTACCTCATACCTTATGTATCTATTAGTAGTGTATGAGCTATAGTAGGCCTAGGAGTTGAGCAAAGCAAGCCTAGAACCCTTGTCGAGTTGTTTTTGCACCTAGGAAACCCTAAACCCATGTTAAGCCCTCATTTGGTCAAGTAAGCTTAATTTTTGATTATAATAGCTTTATTACGGTACTAGGTTAGTATTAGGATGCCTTAGAACCTTTGCCTAAGCCTTGATCATTTTCCTTTAGAACTTTTCATTTTAAAACCCTAATTATAGACTAATTGCTAATTATATGCTATAAGCCCTTACCATAAGCTATAAGATAGTTTAGGCAACTTAGTTAAGCTAATATTAGTTAACCATAATGCAAAGGGGTATATGTGGTAACTTTCTGAAAATATTAAGTCTAGGGACTCTTTTTGACATTTCTTAGAAGTATTAAGTATAAGGACCCTTTTTAGAAAGTTATATAACCGTAGGATAAAAAGTGAAATAGTTATAAACTTATAAGGACTAGTTTTGAAAATGTTATAAAGTTAAGGGTATAAATGGTAAACTCTGAAAACTTATAAGTCCAAGGATCATTTCTGCCATTTTCTTAAAATATATAAACATAGGGGATAATTGTGTAAAGTTTGGATAGTTATATACCTAAATGACGTAAGTTTATATGTTTAGGGTAGATTTTGTAAATATATAAGCTATAAGGGTATAAAGTGAAGTATTTTCATATAAAACCTAAAAATTATCTTTTACTTAACAACATAACACAATAGTAGGGAGCTTCATGTGAGGGGTTTCATTTGGGTATTCATTTTGACGAGTTTGCTGGGTTTACGATTTAAAGTGCCCTGGCTACTCAAACGTTTACTACATGACCTCTGGATTATGATGGCCCGAACGGTGTTATGTTATATATATAACCTAAAGTACTTAACAATGTGGCACAATACTAGGGAGCTTCATGTGAGGATTATGTAATTCTGAATTATGATGGCCCGAACGGTGTTATGTTATATCTAAATACTAGAAACCCTAAGAATGATTACTTGAGAAACTTAAACAAAATAACGAAAGCTTGACATATATACACCCACACCTATAACAAACCCCAGGATACGTGAGTAAGCGGTCTAATCTCCGAGTCACTTTTACATCAATAAGATTTCCCTGAGCCCATGTGAGTTTTCGTAGCCTCACACTCTTTTTCTGAGTTCATAGCCTCACTCTTTTAAATGCTTTACAACCATGTGAGGGGGACACATGCTTTAAATCGAATACAAGTCTTTTTCTTTGGTTATTGCACAAGTAAACTACTTGCCACCACTACATAACTAAATTCATGAATCAAATCACTTGCGAGTGAACGCGAATATAATTGATAGATCTATTCGAGTTTGACAACTCCCGTTGGTTTGCCCTTTCTAAAGGCACCAATAAGTATTACATTTGAACCTTCTGAAGGATTAACTTTGGCAAGTTATCCTTCCCGTCCCATCATGGTTTGGTCTGCAGACCCCATGATCTGGACTATTAACGTATGTTTCATGAGCTTAGTGCAATAACCCACTCATGATAATTATATATGCATTGCAATTATCACAAACTCTACATTTCCTTGAAGGGTGTAACAACTGAACCCTGTGGAACTTGTATTCACTATCACTTAAACCTATGACTCTCACTCAACACCTAGTGTTGACTTTTAAGCATGTATCCTAGGTATATGGCTGCTACGGATATATGGCATGGAGCGGTACTGAACTTGGAGGACTTTCAACCCTGTTATCATTCAAATACTATTTCACACTTAGATTTACGGGACCTCTTCTTAAAGAAAACTCTGATAATTTAATGAATGATAACTTATTTATAAAAATGTCTCTTTTCGAGTCGTTTTCTATTATTGTAACTGTGATTCCATGAAGTAATACCCCAACCCTAAATCCGTTGCGATCCGTGAAAATGGGGGTGTTACATATATGCTCATCTTCATGAAACACTTCATTATGTTTTGGATCATAATCTAAATCCTCCGAATCACTACCACTTGTGTCACTCTCAGCACTCTCTTCTCTTACATCATCCATATCCACATCTACTTCTTTGAAATTTCCCATTGGACCAACCTCTTATGTCTCATATAGCATATCACAGACATGAACTACCTCATCAAGATCATCAAAGGGATCATCTATCTCTACTAAAATTGGTCCTTTATCAAAACAAGTAGGTTGTTTATTACTCAATTGTTTCATTACTTTACAAATTCTTAATGTCTTTGAATTAACTTCTTCGCACTCTTTAGTCAAATTCTTGTTCACAACCGGACTGCTATCAATTTCTTTATGAGCCTTTGTTAAGTGATTATTGTAACACCCCCAAAATCTGGTTTAGCGGAAGCATACATGTTTGGGTGCTACTAAAATGGTATCACAACACAAAGTAAAAAGAACGGTTTTACTTCAACCGTTTAATAGAAATTTTATATTTTCAAAAGTGTTTTGTTTACAGCATTCCAAAATCAATGTGTAAGTATAAGCCCATAAAAGAAATAAAGCGGTCCCAAATATATCAGAGTAATCTATGACCATGCCATGCCCTGCCAATGCCTCCAACAGTAAGCTATCGCTTTAAACCTGAAAATACATGCTAAAATGTCAACACGAGGTTGGTGAGTTCATAGGTTTATATAAATAGCAACTCAGTATAAATGAAACGTGAGTTCGGTAAAATCTTGGTGACCATTGTGTTGCGTACAATGTCATAAAATGGGGTTCACTTTCAAGTAAATGCATTAATGTGGACCACAAGGTTAAACGTTTGCTTGACCGTTACATTCGGTTATGATCACATATGAGCTGACCGGTACATTCGGTCACGTATGTACATAGCAAGTTGGCCAGTTCAGTTGGCAGGTTGGCCGGTTCATTTGGCTTAGTCGGTTCATTCGGTTATACAGGTATAATCGTTTAAAGTACTTGTGTCCATATGTAAAGTAGTCACGTGTGTAATCAGATAAACACAGAATGCATTTAAATAACCAAATCAAGTATTCATTCAAACAGCAAAGTTTGCGTAAACAATTCGCGTATCCAAGTAAACAAGCATTGAGTTTAGTTAAAAACGAGCATGTATTCTCCCCCAAAACAGTTATAAAACGAGTAAAAATAGGGGGTCATGAACTCACCTCAATAATAGAAATCTGCTAGTCAACAAACAACAAGATGCAACCGCTCCGACACGTGACCTAGGTAAATATGGTAAGTCTTAGTACAACGTTCGTGTTTTAAGTGTTTTGACTCTTTTGAAAAGGTTTTTATGTGTGACCATGTGCTCGTGTATTTCTTGCTTGTTGTGTGGTACTTACATTTCAAAAGTAGTTTATTAGAAAGCTCTTGGTGATGGCTCGTGGTGATAGTGAATGGTGTGAGTGTACATAACGGGACATCCGTGTATTATATTCTTCGTTATAATACGTAAGTAGTATATGTATATACTACTTTCGTGTTTTAAGTGTTTTGACTCTTTTGAAATGGTTTTTATGTGTGACCATGTGCTCGTGTATTTCTTGCTTGTTGTGTGGTACGTACATTTCAAAAGTAGTTTATTAGAAAGCTCTTGGTGATGGCTCGTGGTGATAGTGAATGGTGTGAGTGTACATAACGGAACATCCGTGTATTATATTCTTCGTTATAATACGTAAGTAATATATGTATATATATATAGCATATATATATTAAGTAATATAATCGTAATTATGTATTTAATTAATTAAGTTTATAATTAATTAAATATACTTGAGAAATTTTCTCAACAATAAATTAATGAGGAAATATTATATTATAAATAATTTTTATTATTTATAATATAATTAATTATTAAGTATTTAAAATAAATACACTTGTATTTAGAAAAATTATATAAATGTAAGTATTTTTGTAAAATACTCTAAGTTTTATAATTTTTAGAAATTTGGGCATGACCCGTTCGTTTGTTCAACTTTTCCATTTTCCTCAAATGTTGCAATTTCTCAAATAAACCACGAGTCACTTTATTTGCAAAAATTTAGTACGTGATAACTATATTATTCACTATTAATATAGTTATCGTTTTAATTCGTTCTACGCTACAAAAATAACCATTGCGAGTTCGAATGTATGTAAAACCCCATTTTCGTCATCCGAAATGTTAATTGGGCCGAAATTCATTATTGGGCCCATTAGCCCAAAAATTAGCCCAAAACCATTTAATTCGGTTTAAGTTACGTTATATATATCGTTATATATCAAAATTAATTTTTATACGTCCGATAACAATTTTTGGTCAAAAAGTCAAAGTTGGAAAATCTTCGTTGGGCTCGGCTACTGTTCACCGAATACCCCTATTGGGCTCAAAATGTCTACTTGGCCCAATAACTAATTTAGTACTTATAATTACGTAACTTTTTATAATTAAACGTAATTAACACTTATAATTATGTTTTAATCCTCAAAAGTCAAATATGGTCCAATCTCATCTCATTCGACCCAAATTAATTATTTTTGGCCAAAAATATTTTATTTTACCAAAAATTGAATTTTTACTAATTAATTTTAATTAGTTACGGTTAATTCGACATATACTCTAATATAATCTTTCAAGTAAAAATTCCACCATTTCACCACTTGAGCCAAAATTTTATGTTTTTCAAAACCCAATAATTTCATAATTATTATTGTAGCCGATTTATACATATACACATAAAAGTGTATATTTTGTCTTAAACTCGCGTAATTAGCATAAATCACATTTGTATCATCAAATTAGTACCACAAGCAACAAGATTTACCACACAAGCAAGAAATATCCTAATGACTATGAACACTTCATAAAATTCGAGCTACATGTATGCACACACCAATTTATATCTTTTTCAATTTAACAAAATATATACATTTAGCACTTGGTAACACCATTAATCATCACAAGAACATGGTATGAACAAGATTAGAAAAGTTTTGATGAAACCTTACAAAAGGGGTGTGATGGTACGTGGCTTAGCAAGAACAAAGGAGACCCAAATCACTTCCAATTAACCCAAATCACCTTCCAAATTACCCAAAACTCTTGTAAATATAACCCAAATTAACTTGATCTTCAATAATTATGTAAGAATGTGTATGTGTATATGTGCTCGGCCAAGAGAAAGAAGAAGAAGAAATGAGATGAGTTATGGGTGAAATGAGGATGGTTAGTTGTATATAGGATATTAGATTTGGTTAAAAGAGTGTTTCTTGGTTAATAAGAAGTTTAGTGGATATTAGAGTTAAACACATGTGATGTATATGTCTGTGGTGGGTGTGGCCGGGGTAGAGGGATCCAAGGGAGGGGGAAGGAGATATTTTTACTCCCCGTTGGTATATCATGTGTCGGTTTAAGTTTAAATGTAACCGTAACGTCCCGGTTTGACGTTTTTGGACACGTATACGTAAAATAAAGTTTTTAGCCACTATTTCGTCAGAAATGTAATAAAATGTCATTACTGACTCAAAAATATATTTACTTGACTTTTACCATAGGTACTGTAGTGTCGGTTCGCGTGCAGCATTGTTTTTCAGAAAATGTGAGAAACTTCTTAGTAAATTATGAAACTTGTCAGTAACTATCTGAAATGGATTAATTTGTGTTTACTGACAAAAATAGACTTTTTCAAAGATGACTGTAAGCTACAGTGTGCAGGACAGCTCCCGAAAATGTTCAGAAATGTACAGAAACATGCAGATACGTGCAAAAATGCATATAATACTCAAAATAAATATAATAAATAGGAATTTATTATAAAATTAATTTATGAAAAATACCATTTGTCACAATTATCAACTGCTATTGCAACTCCTTTTTGAGCTTGCAAATTGGGTACCTGTTAAGACCTGTTAAGGGAAAAAATGTACTATGCAATTTTTTTATTTTTTAAAATAATTGTTTTTAGTATTCTAGGGTCCAATATTTAACTTATTTGATACATAAAACGTATAACTGTCATACTCAAACCACCAAAGCCAAGTGTTAAACGAGTCGTTTTCATGTTTGAAACTTATGTTATTCGCGTGCTCCGAACCTGTTAAGACACGATTTGCCAGCTCTAGGTGTAACAAAGATACTTGAGTTTACATTAGTACTTCCATGTTCAACATACACTAAAATGATCTTATTGTCCTTAACATACGTTGCCAACTCTGACACGTCAGTCTCAACAGTCAAAGGGTGCAGACCATAATCTAAGCCTAATCTTGGTCTCAAAAAATGGTAGTACATTAAGTCTGCTACACCATAACCCACTTTAACTACCATTTCTTTAAGAGCATGTAAACAAAACTCATCAATATCAAGAACATCAACAGATGATAAATGTCCACCAAAGTAAGACCTGCTAGGTGTTGGTGTAAAGCACCCGCCATGGTAGATTATAAATGAGACTGGCTTAAGGTTACCACCTCCAATTATAACCCCATAACATTAACAACAAATTTACCTTCTTTAGAAACCAAGAACAAAATTTAAGTAAACATGAAAATTCACTATGTTCTTTACGGACCTAAACTTTCTTTAGGCACATTCAAATCAAAACTAAGCTTCTTCATGATCAATCGAGGAAGAACAACCACAAGGATTGCATGTGTGAGAAGGAGGTGAAGAAGGAGGGACGATCAATGCAATAAAAGAGTTGAACTATAAGTTAAAGAGTTAAGTTAGGTGTTTAATATATGTGAATGGACGAATTGGCCCTGCAGGTAGTACTAGTTAACATCCAATTGGATGGAAAATAGGTCAAAGGACCGGTCAACTTAATTTAGACAACCACATAGACCATTGGAGTAATTAATTGCGTTTTAGAACCAAACATGCAATTTTGGCCTAACGACAAAGACCATTTATCTAATTAACTCTAATTTGGGACATAATTTTCAAACCTAATAGAAACAAGCAAACAAATTAACCATTATTATTAGAGTTTAAACTTATGCCTTTTGTTTCTCAAAAGATTTTGGAGTTTGGCCACAACTTTTTCTAGATCATCACAAGATTAATGTAGTTTTCTACATATATTCTACTTTCTATTGTGTACACAAAAGGGCTTCCATTGTAATTGCGGCACAAGATCACCAAAACTCATGACACGGCGATATCATATTTATCTAAACTTACATTTATGTGTTTATCTAGTACTTGAGCGGTTAGTTCTTGGATATAAAAGCGAATGAAGTAAACAAAACAGTTATTAAACTATTCATCAAAACAGTTAATATAAGATACTTTGACGGGCATCTAGAAGCAAATACCATCTCGTTTTTGAAGCACCGTAGGGTAACTGTAGTTTGAACTTTGAACCACGACGTCAAAGACGTGGCAGTGATTGTTTGGCAGATTTTTGCCATCGGCTTAATATCTCCATTAAGGTTAACAAATAAAAGTTAAATGGATTCTATATGAATACTGGAAAGGAAATATAAAAGCAGGGATAAATCACCAAAACGGTTTTGATTGAACAAAGGTATCTGCTATTTAGTCAATTTTGGTTGAGTATTTTGTCCAGCAAAACTATCCCAAACCTTACATATAATACAACTATATGAAGTTGACTATCCAAAACTATCCAAACCTTAGATTATTTCCCGATTGGAATAAACTACCCGTAAATATTAAGGACATAATATAAAAGGTGTCATATGTCTTTTGTTGGAATTAGGGATGAGCATGGTTCTGGAACCGGTTGGAACCGGAACCGGAACCGGTGGATTCGAGAATCGATTATTTTGAAAAGTGGAAACCGAGAACCGAACCGAATATAGTTTTCAGCTCCGGTTCTGGTTCCGGTTCTTTTGGATCTATCCGTATAGGAACCGCTTTTCTATTAAGCTAATAAAAAAACAAAAAAAATAAAACTTTTTAAGAACTTGCAACCATTTACATTTAAGCAAATAACAATTAACAACTAAACCATAAACTCAAATAATCAATGTGACTACGTGATGATGATAGATAATAAACAATGTGGCTACGTGATGATGATATATAATAAACAATGTATTAATAAAAATGGCTACATGAAGATGATAGATAATAAACAATGTATTAATAAAAGTGCTAGCAAATTTTAGCATGATGAACATGTAAAAGCTAATCGAATGCAAATAAAAATAAAATATAAACTTACTTCCATTGTTTTGATATCGATAATGATGAATGATCTTGGAATGTTATTAGCTTTAGATTAATTATTGATTTGTGGATGCGACAGTAAATTAAAGATTAGGGTTTAGAGTGTTTGGCTTGATGGTCACTAGGTTTTTTTTTAATGATACGTAGGATTTAATTAATTTTTTGGTAAGAAGTAAAAAAGTTACATATTTTTATAAATATTGGATATTTGATTCCGGAACCGAGAATCGGTGGAACTGAACCGAACCGACCCAAGAACCGAAAAATCTCAAAATGAAGAACCAGAACTGGAACCATTGGTTGTGGTTCCGGTTCGGTTCTTCATGGTTCCGGTCCGGTTGTCGGTCCAGTTCCGGTTCTTTTGCTCATCCCTAGTTTGAATTGATCACGACATATATATTATATCATTGTAAGAGCTTATATATTAGTATTTTTATTTTAACCAACGCTAAGGTTCTTGGGAATATTGAGGTTGTTTAAATGGGATCCCACAAAGGGACATATGACCAACAAAAGACCATTATTGCAGTTATTTAGACATGTTTTAGAATATAACGAAAGAGCATTGATATATATGACGAGGATGAGCATTTGACCAGAATTCTGGTATCACACGGGAAACGCACTGGTACCGTACTAAACTGGTGCCGGTTCTTATTACACGGTACAGTACCGAGGCAATGAATAAGGGAGAAATTTGGTACCTTCAAAAAGTATGAGATACAAACAGATTGTATCAGTGTACAAAAAGGGTTATTTTTTGAATAAATGTTTAGATCCAAAAAAAATTTATTAGTCTCTCCCATACAGATTACACTGGAAAAAGACGACCACTTTTCAAACACAAAGTTGTAAAAAAAAGACTCCTCAACGGCCATGACAACCATTAACCATTTTAAAACCTACCAAATCTTAAACTATAACCTATTGTTAATCACTAAAATCCTTTGACATCAATAAACTATCCTGATCATTAATAATCATATTTTAGTAATATTATAATTTATTGTTAATTAGTTATGTTTATTGTTAATAACATGTCTTTTTGATTATTTTTTTCTTTTTTTTTTTTTGTTTTTTTGTTTTTTGTTTTATTTTTGTTTTTTTTTTAAATACAACCATGAATATGTACTCAACATTATTCACTCACAATATTTATAAAATAAGTTATACTTATTGTTAATTAATCTTTTTGTTCAAGACGAAACATAACAATATATATCTTCGTCTTTGGTTTGTTTATTTTGGTTTTAAAAAATGGGAAAACTGAATATGCAACGCTTGCCTGATAACGAGTACGAGAATCGTTACTGGTATCAGAATCTCGTTCGGTATGGTACCGATACGCACTTTTATGAATTGGAAAAATACGGTACCATCAATTCGGTACCGGCTCAGAATGGGATTAGTACCGAACTCATCCATATATATGCCTAACAAGTAGATCTGAAGTTTGACTGAATAAGTGTAATACACTTAGTCACTCTCATAAGTTTACACCAAAAATTAGTGTTGTAAACAAACTGAACATTTAGTTAACATTTCATGAACCGTTCGGTAAAAAGTTCATTTATGTTCGTTCATTTATTAAATGAACGAACATGAATAATATTTTACGTACGTTTAGTTAAATTAACAAACATGAACAAAAGTCGCGTTCGTTCAATTATGTTCGTGAACGTCCGATTATGCGTTCGTCAATGTTCGTTTATGTTCGTTTATTTATTTATGTTTCTATATCATATTTTATTGTATAATTTTAAAATTGGTTTGTTTAAACAAAACGACACTTATAAAACAATATATTGTACATAGTTTAATAAAGTTTATGTTTGTTTGTTTATGTTCATTTATGTTCGATCGTTTATGTTCATTTGGCATTCGTTTAGTGTATTAATGAACAAACATAAACGAATATGAACAACTCATTTTCTTAATAAACGAACATGAACAAGAAAATTCGTCCGTTAAGCTTAAGCGTTCGTGTCCGTTTATTTGTTCGGTTAAAATTAAACGAACGAACATGAACAAAACTTCGTTCGTGTTTGTCCGGTTCGTTTACAGCCCTACCAAAAATCAACTACGAATCATAAAAAGTATCACACGGTGTTTCTGTTTAGTAATGAGTTTTGACATTTAGTTTCGGGTTTTTTGAGTTTTTAGTAGGACATATCTTTATTAGTATTTTGTTTTTTCCTTGGAACCCTTTCTTTTTAATTGTCTCTTTAAGAAGGTAAGGTTGTCATTTATTTTTGATGTTGTACTTGTTTTGCTTCCTTTATCTCCTTAGAGCATCTTGCCATCTACAATACGTCATGTGTGGTTAAAGACTTTTCACTATTTTAAAAAGTCTTTTCGAGAGTTTTTTGCATTGCAATCAAAGCTTTTTGAAAAACTTTTTTACAAAGATTTGGTAAAGCTCAAGTCTTTCCTTCAACTCTTCAAGCTTTAGTAATTATTTGCCTTATTCATTAAATGCATTAAGTTTTAAGAATTTGATGCATTGTAGATGCTAAAGTAGGTTGCCATTTATTTTTTATGATGTACTTGTTTTGCTTCCTTCAATATATATATACACGTTGCCTTTCCTTAAAAAATAAAATAAAAATAAAAAAAGGATGGTTATGTTTGGTATAGCAATGGCGGTGGTAGGCAATGGTTATTTAATAGGGGTGGTCCTTGGTGTGGACGTTATATCAATCCATTTGTTGTGGATAATCTGATAGAGGTGTGATTTTGATTAGTGGCAGATCCAGGAATCCGGAAGAAGGTATGCACTTTTTTAATGGAATTATTAATAAATTTGATTTTTCAGGTCGGGATTTTTTAGTCTGGTTTTATGGGTCGGATTTTTTTGCCGCATATTAGTTGGTTAGTTAGATTATAGTATTTTAACTAAAATTGGTTTTGTTTAAAAGTAAAGCTTGTTCCACGACCTAGTTAAACATAAGTAATTTTCTGTCACTACAAGTAAATAGAGAAGGTAAACTAAAGCTATCTGAGTGCTAAAGACATAAACCATTTAGAAAATATTAAAACAACAAACTTTTGTACTTTGTGGCTGTAAAACTAAAGGGGTGTGCCTGGTTAGTAGAGGGGAAAGGGAGAGGGAAAGGGAAAGGGAAAAGGAATGCAAAGGAATGGGTGATGTGGGTAATCAATCCCTTACCTCCAAATTTACTCTATAATGGTCCATTACCTATTAGTGGGTATTATATTACCCCCTCCAACCAAGCATCTTTAATCGATCCCTTTCCCATTCCCCACCCCCTTAACCTCCCACCAAGCACCCCCTAATATATATAAGAAAGAAAAAGAAACTGTATAGACTAATCACTAATATCCATATACGTACTATTTATACATATTAGATAGTAGATTGGGGCTCAATTCATAGCTATAGAGGGGTGGATATTGGTAGGGCAATTTTGGAATGTATAACCGGATGGGGTATAAAGAATGTTATGACAATTACGGTTGATAGCATTGCTTCAAATGACAAAGCTCTTGAATACTTGGTAGAAAATTTACCAACTAAGTATGATGGTGGTAAACATTTTCACATAAGATGTATGGCCCATACTTTAAACCTAGTTGTCAAAGATGGTCTAAAAACATTCAGCAAGGAAGTGAGTAACATATCTTTGGCCGTGAAATACATAAAACATTCGATCCAAAGAGTTACTAACTTTAAAGAAAGTGTTGAAAAGACTAGTTCTTCAAAGAAGTTTTTCGTTTCCGAATGCCCTACAAGATGGAATTCCACACATGATATGTTGAAAACCGCTATTTAGTTAAAAGAATCCTTTTTTTTTATGATTTTAATAACTCTTCTTTTGCTCGAGACCTTGAGGAAATACCTAAGCGGGTTGATTTTGAGGTTTGTAGAAAGGTAGTTTCATTTTTGGAAAAATTTAAGGAAACAACCGAACTTGTGTCAAACGTATCATGTCCCGTAGCTCATATGTGGTTTGGAGAAGTACTTGATATTGATAAGCATCTTCGTGAGTGGCAACATGAGAATGCTTCTTTTAAGAAAATGATTGAAGATATGAGAAAAAAGTATGACAAATATTGGGGTGATTACAAAAAAAATCAACCATTATATGGACTTTGCCGTTATCTTAGATCCCACAATGAAGTCGGAAATGATTGGCGTTGTGTTTAGACATTTGATAGAAAATGGTTGTATACCCATGGAGGTCGATGAAGAAAGTGATGAGACGCCAATTCCATTTTTACCCGACGAAGAATTATGTGACAAAATGGTTAAGAAGGTTGAGAAAGATATGAGGGTCTTGTTTGTCATGTACAAAGAAAAATATGGCACAAACTTATCAAGTGATTTACCAAAAGCAACGCCAAGTCAAAGTACTAACACAAGTCGCCATTGTGGTAATTCTTTTTTCTTTAAAGATAAAGCTGGAAATAAGTTGAGCGGGGGTGAAGACGAGTTGACCAAATATCTTAAAGAACTGCGTCTTGAGCTAGAGGATGACGAAGACTTCGACATACTTAATTGGTGGAAGTTAAATAGTCTAAGATTTCCAATTGTATCAAAGATGGCGAAAGGTAATAACTTATGTTTTTTTATTATAATTTTAGATATCTTTGTGCTTTGTTTATTATTAACTTATGTTATTATTAACTTTGTTTTAGATATCTTGTGCATCCAAGTATCCACCGTTGCTTCCGAATCCGCCTTTAGCGCAAGTGGTTGCGTTTTGGACCCCGTATAGGAATTCTTTATCGCCTACCATTGTAGAGGCTTTGGCGTGCACACAAGATTGGATTCGTACATCAAGTAGAAACATCACTTTGGATACGTTAGAGGATTTAATGAAAGACGACGATCTTGTTAAAGGTAAACTATTTGTATAAAAGTTTATTGTTTATTTCTATTTGTATATATGTTTGACTTATATTGTCATGTTTTATCTAGAAATTCAAGAGGCGTTAGACAAACAAAAGGGAGAACATGGAAAAGAGAAGAACTTGTAATTCACTGATTTGTGATTTGTATTTGTATTTTGTGATTCAAGAATCAAGAATGTTGCTACTGTAAGATTTGTATTTCTATTTTGTCATGCTACTGTAAGATACTAAGATTTGTGTTTGGATTTGCTACTGTAAGATTTGGAGTTTGGACTGATTTATGTTTGGATTTGCTACTGGAATTGATTTATGTTTGGACTGATTTATGTTTTGATTTATGTAAGGTTTGTGTTTGTATTTCTATTTGCTACTGGATTTGCTCAGGTTTGATGGGCTCACTTTAGCTCAAGTTTAATGGGCCCAAAGTCTCATTAAACCTATATCTAAAAACCTCAGTGCTTCATCCTTCCTCCTCGTTCGCTCAGTTCTCGAGTTTTAAGTGAAGGGAAATGAAAAAGAATTGGAAAGGGAAAAGAAAGGGAAAAGGAAAATAAGTGTTAGTGGTTATGTTCTTGAGATTAAGGAAAGGAAAAGGAAAGTAACTATAATCATGTTCTTGAGTGGGAGGAAAAGGAAAATAACTTGGTAAAATTACATATATGCCCTTTAGTTTTGAATGTAAAATGTTTTAAAAAGGGTATATTAGTCTTTACATAATAAAAACTTCCTTTTCCTTTCCCTTTCCTCCCAAAAGTGGGAGGAAGATTTACTCACCAAAACTTCCTTCCTATATCTTTTCCACTTCCCTTTCCTTCCTTAAAAAAAACTCAAGAACACAAAAACTATCAATTTCCTTCCCTTTCCTTTTCCTTTCCAACTCAAGAACTGAGCGTAACCGCCGCTTCCTAAGTTACCGGTCTTCTTCTACTCGTATTTTATTTTTTCTTTTCTTTTTTCAACAAAGGTAAGTTTAATTAGGGTGTGCACTAAAAATTTTCTTGAGTTTTACAGGGTGTGCACTCACAAGATTGTAGTGTATTTTGTCATTACTTTTGAAGAAAAGCGAATTATTTTACACTACTAAGAATTTAGGCAGGGTATGCACGTGCATACCCTACCTTCAATGTAAATCCGCCCCTGATTTTGATCAAAATCCATCATCCAAGAATTGCAAAGCATAAAGAAGTCTGAGGTTAGGTATTAAACTGCATATCACGACAGTCTTGCTTGGTCACAGAAATGTTTTTAATGACTATGTAATTAATCTGCAGAGGCTTATACAAGTACTAGTTTTCATGATCTGCCCGATAAGCATGCTATTTTCATGTATTTAGTTTATAAATAAATAAAGTTAACATAATGGTTAAATATAAGCCTCTGCAGATTAATTCCATATCATTGAACACACTTCTGTGACCCAACAAGAATGTCTTGATATGCATTCCTATGTTCCTCAAACAAAACTTATACTTTTAGATTTTCGCCATAGTAGCGGGCAAAGTTATGCACAGGAAAAAGAATGTACATTTATCCATGCGACCATGCTTTAATGGAATGATCAACTTAGTTTTATAGTTTTTGGACAAAATGTATTTTTGTAAGTACGTGGTGGAGTATGACTCGTTCCGTGTATAATATTCGTGATTGCAATCTTCATACATATAATCTTCCTTTTTTATAGCGATGCGTTACACGGTTGTATGTTGTCTCATAAACTTGATAAGTTATGTAGTTAATTTAGGGGTTACGGTACACGGAAGTCACTAAAGTTTCACCAAAATTTGTCCGAAGGAAACAAAGTTTCATTTTGTACTTCTAGTTTACTGAACTTTGAAACTTTGTTCACTCAGGTAACTGAACATACAAAAGTGAATGTTCAGGTTATTGAATTTGAATTTTGTTCACTCAGGTTACTGAACTTATCAAAAAATATACATCCAGATTACTCGGACAAACACTGAATTTTCAAAGTGTATGCTTACCGAAAGTTCAGTAACCTAGAAGTACAAAATGAAACTTTGTTTCCTTAGGACAAATTTTGGTGTAACTTTAGTGACTTCCGTGTACCATAACCCTTTATGTGAAACCATGTAAGAGGTATAATAATTTTAAAATATTTCAACATCAACACGACTATTTTCAAGCAATACCGTCACAGGTCGCTAGTGTTGGCTGATCATTTGGACGTGGAAATAGTCTTGGAGCTGAGACGAACTAAATTTGAACTAAAAAGATCCCAACTGTTCCACCTTGCCTGAAACGATTATAAATAACCGGTGTAAGTTAAGGAGCAAGGTGATCCTTTATCTCCGTTTTTGTTTCTATTAATTATGGAAAGCTTGCACTTATCGTTTCAACGTGTAGTGGATGCCGGTTTGTTTAAAGGTATTAAGTTAAGTTCTCACTGACTATTTCTCATATGTTTTACGCGGATGTTGCGATATTTATTGGGCAATGGTGTGATGGGAATATTAATACCTTAGTAAGTATGTTGGAATGCTTTTATAGCGCTTCAGGGCTTCGAATTAACATGAGTAAAAGTAAGTTAATGGGGGTTTTGGTGGAGAGTGATAAGGTTAAGTGTGCAGCAACTACACTTGGTTGCCTCATTGTTAAAAGTCCTTTTTCTTATCTAGGAACGATTGTCGGAGGATCTATGTCTCGGGTTAGAATGTGGAACGAGGTCATAGAAAGGGTGAACAATCGTTTATCTAAATGGAAAATGAAAGCGCTTTCGGTTGGAGGTAGACTGACCCTCCTTAAATCGGTCTTAGGATCGATGCCATATTTCACATGTCCATCTTTAGAGCTCCCTTGAGCATGCTACGTGTGCTAGAGTCTATCCGGAGTCATTTTTTTTAATGGACATGAGCTTAAGAGTAAAAAATCGACATGGGTTAAATGGAATAATGTGTTGGCTTCTAAAGAGAAAGGGGGTCTTGGCATTTCAAGTCTATATGCTTTGAATAGAGGCTTAATGTGTAAATGGGTGTGGAGATTTTATAAGCATAACACATCTCTATGGGCGAGGGTTATTAAGGCAATCCATGGGGAGGACGGAGGAGTGGGGAAGCATGTGAAAGCTGGAACTCAGTCTTGTTGGATGACTATAGTAAACGAAATTACTATTTTGAAAAAAAATGGTATTGATATTTTTGATTTTATGCGCATTAAGCTGGCTAACGGAGATAAGGTTGCATTCTGGGAGGATAAGTGGATTGGAGATCATGTTCTTAAAGAGCTTTACTCGCGTATATACGATCTTGAACTTGGAAATTGGTAACTGTTGGTTCGAAGTTGGCACATACCAGCTTGGATTCTTCGTTTTGCCGTAAACCATGGGGTGGGGCTGAACAGGTTCAATATGAAGCTTTATCAAGTCAAGTTTATGATGTTACTTTAGCACCGATGTCTGACAGATGGACGTGGTCTTTGGAAAGCTCCGACAGGTTCTCTGTTGCTTCTATAAGGAAGGTGATTGATGATAAAAGACTTTCTAAGGTTACAACCAAGACGAGGTGGATAAAATCTATTCCTATTAAGGTGAATGTGCATGCTTGGAAAGTTAAGACTAATTCGCTTCTGACAAGATTTAATATTTCGATTGACATTGAATCTATTATGTGTCCGATATGTGTGAATGGGGCGGAGTCTGTCGATCATGTGTTCTTTACATGTAGCTTGGTTCGACAGATTGCGAATAAAATTACTCACTAATGGGATGTTTCATTAGTTGAGTGCTCAACATATGAAGATTGGAGGAATTGGCTAGTGAATCTGCATCTCCCGGCCAAGCATAAGCAGATTCTTGAAGGTGTCTTTTATGTAATGTGGTGGCTTTTATGGTTGTATCGTAACAAGGTCATTTTTGAGTCAAAGGTTCCATCGAAAGCGCTGTTATTTGAAGATGTAGTTTCTAAGTCTTTCATTTGGTCTCGTTACAGATGTAAAGCCTCATTTAGTTGGGATGACTGGCTTAAAAACCCTCGTCTTGCCTCTTTGTAATTACTAGCTTCTTGCTAGTTTTGTTTTTTTTTCAATAAAATAGCCGTTCAAAAAAAAAGTTAAGGAGCACCATATAATAAAATATCATGTCTGAAGCAAGATATAAAATGTGATGGTCCTATTTTTTCGAGTTTAGTTTTTACGCAACTTGCTTTGGGTCAAATATCGTATTAAACACGGCTAAATTACAACTCAGCAGGTAACCAAAACATTATAGCCAAGCAGGTAATGTCTAGAACTACTACCATTCCATACAACTACAAAGCAAATATCGTCATATAAGACTGAACATTAGCTATCAGTAAATCTGCAAAGCCACAGTCCACATCAAAGGTACTCATATACAAACATACCTTTCTATTTCTTCCATATTTAGAAATTGTGAACATGGAATCAAATTGCATGATTTCAACAATATCAAGAAGCGTTAAAGGTGCTAGACGGAACATGCAGCAAAACTTAAGATCATACCGAGCACCCTCGCATCAGTCAAGAATAGCCTGCATTAAGCAACAACAATCAGAGCGCAGGATCTCAACATTCTCAAGAAGCGTTGAAGGTGCTAGATATAATACCATGGGAACATGCATCAAAACTTAAGATTATACTGAGCACCCTCACACTCCTTAAGAATTGGCTGAAGTGGGATTTTGCGTATCAACAAAACTTTTTCAATCCTTGGAAATTTCGACTTCATGAAAATGAGAGCTGTATGCGTCAACTAAAAAATTGCTCACATCCCAAATCACCAAAATTTTAATTTAGTGATGGCGGTGCCAAGTTATAAAACTGAGTCTCGGCTCAGATATCATATTGGCTGCAATACACGGTTGCATTTTATGCCATCCGGTTTCGTCATGCCTAAATTACGACTCATAGAGTACCTTAATCATTATAGCCAAGCAAGTATTATCCAAATAAGATCAACAAAACATTTGACAGTCATTGAAATCCCAAGTCCAGTACCCCTAGCTCAGATATCAAATCTGCTACAAATTATAGTTGCATTTTATGTCATACGGCGTTTGCCACGGAAAAACTACCGTTGGCTGCAAAACACAGTTAATATATATAATTTACTTATTAACAATAACTTGAACGTATCGAAAATAACACTTGATGAGCAGTGCTCTGTCTCTCAGATTCTTTTTACTAACATTTGGCCCAGATTAATTCATGTCTTGGTTGCGATAATAGAAGTTGCCAATATGATATCTCTTAATTTATATATGTTTTAGCTATCAAATTTTCACGAAAATTATTTTTTTTGAGTGAATATTGTAGTTAATTACACTAAATTTGTGTTTTAGTAATTATCTGGAGCAAAATGAGAATTCTCACGAAAAACACTAAAAATCAAGCTAAATTGCCAAAATAAAGTGGAGTGCATTTTTCAGCCAGTTACATACGTTGTATGCCATCCTTATGCATACGGCGAATGCCGTCTCATCATGAATTATATCTAAGTTGAAGGCGCATACGCCGTATGACACTTATTGCATATGACGTATGAGCTCTCGTGTAACACCCCAAAATTCGTACAGCGGAAGACTTAACAAGTTTTCGGGGTGCTACTACAATGGGTAGACATCACAAGTATAGATAACGAGATAGCATGTATTTGAATGCAAAAAGAAACCCATCATTTGGTTACAAGGTTTGCATTCATCAATCTAGTGGAGGATAGCCCATAAATGAATAAGAGATAGGTCCTCATAGTAAAATCAGAGTTCTTGTCGATCCTTCAGACACACCAATTGCCAAGCCTCCAAAAGTAAGTAAGTCATATTAACATCTTAGATACCTGAGAAAGACATGCTAAAAATCAGCAATGCTGGTGAGTTCATAGGTTTAAAGTTAAAACAATACGGGACCTGAAGGATTTTAGCGCTATGTGTACTAGAGCAGGCATAGACTTCATAATTCAATCATCACGCAATCGCAATCAATAGTTTATCATCTTAATAAAGATGAATGGTCATAGTGAGTGGGCCCCTCAACGGTCACTAGTCAGGTCACAGCAAGGAACCACCCGTTACTGCCCCGAATCTAGGCCGCAGCAGAGTCTATTCCAAACTAGGGTCAAAACGCCCTAGCTCTAGGTCAACGTCTACTTCCGTCTATCCTAAAACTAGCCAACACAATAGCAAAACGAAGTAGTAGCAGGTCCAAGAAAATAGTTGCATGCTTTCTCCCCCAAGTTTAGAAAACAATTAAAACAATTAAAATACGAGTAAAAGTGGGGCTATGAACTCACCTCAGGTCCAGCAAATAGCACAAATATCAACAGAAGCAAAGAAAGTATCAACTATCATGCAACGGCGACTACTGACTCGGCACTACCTAATAATATCAATACGCCTCAGTATAAATCTCAAATAAATATTTCCCAATCCCGAACGTATTCCATTTTACTTTCCGAAATAACTTTGGGAAATCATTTGTTAGGGTTTGGTATCGTTTGGTATCGTCGTGTGTGTGAGTGTGCGTTAGAGACAAAGTCTCGACTCAAGTGAACTCACGCCAAATAAGTACCTCAATAAAGATCATAGATGCATAAATCACGAAATCACATAGCGGCATAAGCCTCAAGTAAACCAAGTAGTTCACATATGCACATATCCGCATTCAAGACATATAGCATTCCAAAACCATGTTGCACATAAAGGTCAAGGTCGAATGATATGACCTCATGAGTCGATAAGTCATCGTATGAAGGGTTGATTGCTTATCAAATTCGTTAACTCGATAAGTCCAACCATTTACCGATTACTTATTGATCCCCAAGTTATATCATATATATATTAGTCATAGGATGTATTTCTCGTTAATGTTGTCACGTATTATTCTTATTGAGCTCCTATTGGGCTCGTAGTCCAATAGGTCCAACAACAATATTAATGACCTATCAACGTTAAATAAATCCGAAACTTTACTACTAATAGGGTAAACTTAGTTATCACAAGAAGAAAATTAGCTTTGGACAAGTTTAGCGTGCACTCGAATATTTAATAATTCACGTCGAAGAAATCATTTGTTTTTGAAAACCATTATGGTCCTTATTCAAGAATATTTCCGTTATTAAATCGTAATGCAAATTCGTTTTATATTCATTTAATAAGGTTCCGATAAATATTAATCTAACTTAATAGTTAATAGTTATCGTTGCGTTATTATTTATTTATTACGTTACTTATTTATTATATAAGTGGTTATATATATATACGTTTACACATATATTATATATTTAGACTCATATTATAAATAAGTTAATCGTAATAAACGATATTAAACGAATTATTATTTATTCAAGTCCCCATGTCCGAGTCATGACTTCCCGGTCCACATAACTAGTCAAAGTTCAAAGTCCATGTAACGGCATTGTTGAAGCCAACCAAGACTAGAGAGTTAAGGCGACCTCAACATGCACAAAGTCTCAAATAATGTATCGCCATAATATAATCAATCCAACATACCCCAATATCCAATTCACACTTCACAAACTACAACAATGCGAGGACGTCTACGGCTCTCGTACTAACCTATCTCCGTCATTCTAAAAGTTCTCATCCTTATAACTCCGGTATATCACAACCAAGCACTCCATTTCTTAATATCACATTCACAACAAACGTTAGTCACAATTTAAATATATGCACATAACAATTTATTTCACAACTAAGTCATATAGTCAATATACCACATTATAACATTTATTCATATAAACACTTATCGACAAACCTTTTATATCATAATCCCATATATATGTCGTCAACCATCTCATATATATCTAACGTTATTTTAGTTCGTCTACACTTAACAACTAATAATGTTTCAACAATTTAACAACAACAACATTTAGCGGCAACATCAAGAACAACAATACCAGGGGCACCATAAGAGAAATAAACAACAATATGAGCTTTGCCGAGACCAAGAGGGTCTCGGCTTGCTTTCTTTCTCGACCAAACCCACAGCCAAAGGGCCCTTAGGTCCTTGGTCACAGTCACGTTAGTAGCAACAATAACAATGAAAAGAATCACAAGATCCATAATAATCTCACAAGGTTAACATCATGACCTACTAAGGCAACAAGAACATCATAAAGGCCACGACAACAAGAACAATATCAGGAACACCGAGAGATCAAAACACAACAACAAGTACGAACATCAAGAATAGCGTGAGCTCTAGCTCACGGTTTAACTCACTCGACAGCCACACATAAGCACACTTTTGATACCAAACTTAGTTTTCATGTTTCAAAAACGTTTTCATTCAATAAAGATATAGAACCCGGTTAGTTTCACCCAAAATCACAAGATTAGCCACGGGTTTGACCCGTGACCTGGTCACATCTCGCGTTAATCGCGTTTTCTCACCTTATCTTCAATAGATCTATTAGTATAAATGTTAAGTTGATGATGGAGGTGGCATTTTGACAGTGGTGGAGTACAAATCGAGATGGTGGTGACGTTTTTAGGGCGCGTGTAGCACGTCAAATGATAGAGAAGATGGTGGTGGTCCTTTTTATGGTGGTGGTGGATGTTGGTGAACGGCGGTGTGGTGGTGGCAGAGGGTTGCAGCTGGCGGCTGCTAGAGAGAAAGAAAGAGATATGAGAGGTGATGTGGTGGGTGGTGAAATGAAAGAGAAGGGTTAGGTTAGGGTTATTATACCCGAATTTTATAAAATGGCCCCTCAACTTTATTTAGTTTCTAATAAGGTGCTAAAACAAGGACTCACGGTGCAAATTTTAGTATACTCTCCCAAAATCACATACCTTTGTTCCCGAAAAACACTAAACATCACCAACATTAATTTCAATCGCCACCGTTCACTTTAAATACGATAATAAAAGTGTTTATAAAAATAAAACGTAATTGTTTCTCATTAAATCCCGACTCTTACTTCCCAAGCTCATATTTATTATCAAAAACTCTCAACACGCGTCTATATGTACGCCATCATTTTTAAATATGTATTTCCATAAAACGTGGCTATAAATACGCCTCTATTTATTTCGCAAAACTTTATATATTTCATATTATTAGGTTTCCTAATGCCAGAGTCGAAGTAGTGCCTAACTTAACGCCATAGAAATGGTCTAATGACAATTATTCCACACAAATAATCAACGATACGCATCACATACCACATAATCAATCACCAATTCTCGTAATTTCTGAAAACCGTTTCAGTAATATTAGCGATTCATTTTAATTGTATTTCCGCATCTTAAATCAGGTTCTCAAATTTACCAGTTGTCACATCTCGTCATGATTTTATTTTCCAAGTTTTATGCCGTATGACCTATCCAACCATACGCTGTATAAAGTGATTCTTGAAGATTCGTTTATGATATTATAGAGGCATATGATGTATCACCATCAAGGTGCATACGCCGTATGAACTGACGGGCCCAAGGCCTTTTTAACCTATAAATACATGCCCATTCCGCACATGTGTTCAACACTTGAAAGACAAAGAGGCACCAGGAAATCCCGGTAGGTTTGATTGGATACCCCATGATGGCTGGCGCTTTCCATTCTTGGTTAGACCGCAATGTCATCATGGCTGTGTTGGACATTGTCATCGTCTCTTGGCTATCTTTTAGAACTCTACCATAACCTAACAACCCCCAACTTATTTTCTTTCACGTACCCGTAGGCCGTATTAATGTATCATCTAAATGTAATTCTTTTTNTTTTTTCAGTCACTGATTGAAATTATTTCGGTCATGAATGGTGATTGCAAAACTAAACTGTATAATAAGCATGTTAATCCTACGTAATATTGTCAAGATGAGATAAGTTGCAATCTTATAATAATTTGACTAAATTGGAAAGTTAGAAATCGAGGTTACTTCAATTTATTAGTTCATTTGGTATAAGGTTTGTAGTATCATTGTACTATCAAGTAAGCGGATTTCATCTAAAACATACCAGAAAATACATAGAGTTACTGTTCTGTATTTTAAACTGGTAAATTTATGCTTGATCGTTATCTCAGAAACTACTTTATACCCCCTACAGCCCGCCGTGATCTCTTAATATAGAGGCACACAATAATACTATTAATATGGTTTAAACATTTTTATTGGGGCGGGAATCCGGTATCGTTATTAAGTAACAGATAGTCCTTCTCATCTCATGTATGCAATCCTCATAAGTTTAAACTTAGGTATTTTTTTTCTCTCCAAATTTCAGTAATTACCTATCTACATATATTAAAATAAATTTGAAATGAGGAGAAAAGAGATGACTTGCCACTTCATTGGTTGAACTTCGAGTGAAATTCTACTTTTTTAATATATACACATTTTAATTCTTAAAAAAATAAATAAATAAATAAAAATAAAAATAAAAAAATTGGGGTAAAGGGTTACCCCGATAAAATATAAGTTTTTAAAATAATCTAAACTAGCAGGGTAGCGTTGCAATGGGTACCCGTCTAAATTTTCTCGCGAGTAAATGTAATTCAATTTTACGTTTTTCATGAGAATAACTTTATAGACGAATGTAGTTTGTGGAAAATTACTAATGTGTCAATTGAAACTATCCTAGACGTGATACAATTGGCGGATAACGCACCCATTACAGCTAATCATTCAAAGTTTCTTGAAGTGTTGTCCGAACCACTATCTATAGAATGGTAATGATTGAGAATGATTTGATTTAATGTGATTACATGATACAAATACATAGGACAATGCAGAACATTCTAGACATGGGCTTGAGCCCGTTACAACATAACAAGATAATACGGGCTAACACTCCCCCGCAGTCCGAGCGGCGAAATCGCGAAAGCTTGGACTGGAGATTAAAAGCTAATAAACAATAAATTAAAACAAATAAATAATTGTTGATGAAGACATTCGACAGCAAGTTGAAGCACATCTTAAGCAGCATGCAACAAATCGGATAAACCAAAGTATCCGTACTAAACAGGATAAACCAAAGTATCCTGACCAAATGGGATAAACCAAAGTATCCCTTACCAAACAGGATAAACCAAAGTATCATGACCAAATGGGATAACCCAAAGTATCCCCTACAACTAAAACGAGATAACACAAAGTATATCCCCTACAACTACAACAAACGAGATAACCCAAAGTATCTCCTACAACTAAAACAAAGAAAATTACAACTAAAAATCATGCACTTAAAAGAAAAAAATGAGAACACGAAAGTTGGTTCTAAAACTTCAACCCCCAAAGAACCTTCCAAACAAACGGAGCGTGTTTTTCCACAGAAAAACATAAAGATCAACTTTTTTTTTTTTTTTTTTTTTTTTTTTTTTTTTTTTTTTTTTTTTTTTTTTTTTTTTTTTTTTTTTTTTTTTTTTTTTT
>LBNU01033200.1:97730-111202 GCA_014162995.1 Artemisia annua
TTTTTTTTTTTTTTTTTTTTGGTGTGTGCGCGCGCAAGAGATAATTAAGAATGGTATAAAAGAAAAGAAAGTAATGAAGAACCATTCATTAAGCCTTCAAGGATGTTGACAGAAGACAACATAATGTGGCTGTTAACATAAGACAACAAGAAGAGACCTTCGTTGACAAACACGTAGGCAGCGGAAGAAACGAAACTAATCGTGAGATTTTATTTTCTTCGTTTCCATATTATTTTTGAGAACAAATCACAAGAGAAAAGGAAAAAACAAGAAAGGTCTTGCACCGACACAATCACAACACAATATTGTGGCATGATTGTTATGTGGTAAAATAAATAAATAATAAAAAAAAAAATGACGGCATAGATGGTTCGATCTAACTTGACGGTAGATTTTTTTTTTTTTTTTTTTTAAGGAGGGGTATGAATTTTTAGGGTTTAGGACGTATATTGCTAACTGATACCATGTAGAATGGTAATGATTGAGAATGATTTGATTTGATTGATAATGTGATTACATGGTACAAATATATATGACAATGCAGAACATTCTAGACATGGGCTTGAGCTCGTTACAACATAACAAGATAATACGAGCTAACACTACCTGGTCTCTTCCAAAACAACATGACTTTTTCTTTTGCATGAGCAAAGACTTCTTCTCAACAACATCAAATAATCAAACTTATGTCAAACAATTGGTTTTTCTCAATCTAGATGTAATTAAGAACACATTTTTAAATTAGATGGCTTATTTACCCATGTAATGCTCTATCTCTCCTTGTACATTTCTTAATCCAATTGTCGTTAGGAAAAAAAATTATCTACGGTGTTGTTGATACAAAAGTTGGGCTTTCCTTGTTTGGGTTCCTCCCTCCGTATCAATTGCTTGATATCGTCTGAAACCTGCGCACTAAGAATAAAACAAACACCGTTAGGCTTATCGAGGGATTGTTTCCCCCGATTATCCTCCGGCGTGAGAGTAAGTAATCGTAGTTTAGGGTTGTATATAGTTAGGGTTACGTGAGTAATCGTACCTTTGTGAGGGTTAGGTCCCCTCTATTTTACTAAACATCACCAACATTAATTTCAATCGCCACCGTTCACTTTAAATACGATAATAAACGTGTTTATAAAAATAAAACGTAATTGTTTCTCATTAAATCCCGACTCTTACTTCCCAAGCTCATATTTATTATCAAAAACTCTCAACACGCGTCTATATGTACGCCATCATTTTTAAATAGGTATTTCCATAAAACGTGGCTATAAATACGCCTCTATTTATTTCGCAAAACTTTATATATTTCATATTATTAGGTTTCCTAGTGCCAGAGTCGAAGTAGTGCCTAACTTAACGCCATAGAAATGGTCTAATGACAATTATTCCACACAAATAATCAACGATACGCATCACATACCACATAATCAATCACCAATTCTCGTAATTTCTGAAAATCATTTCAATAATATTAGCGATTCATTTTAATTGTATTTCCGCATCTTAAATCAGGTTCTCAAATTTACCAGTTGTCACAGCCTCCCAGCCTCAGAAGAAACCCGTCCCGGGTTTCACTTAGAATTACTCATCAAGATCGAATAGAGATAAAATAGATTCCCTGGATTTCATTCTCCAAACTCACCACGTGAGTGGAGGGCTATCTCAGAATTTTCCAACGAGTCCAATGATAACGATATAACTTAGCTTAGATCGCCAGATGTTTTCACGAATAGGAATTCAACGAGCTCCTCAAAGGAGTTTGGTGTCCAGCATCATGGAACAGAAATTTTACGGCGGTAATCTCTCCCGGAAGTTTTCTTCCGGATTACACATCAAGAGTCTTGTGGACTTCTCCAAGTCCCGATAAAAGCACGAGTATCGCGAGTTAGATCTAGTAAAAATTCTTGAGCAAAACAGGATAGCAAGGATTAAGTTTTTCACGTTTACTCAACGTATTCCACCGTCTCTAGGTGACACCTTAATCATCCTCTTGCTCTACCTTTCAGATCTTAATATTATTTTCGGCGGTCTCACGAATGAAAATTAGCGAATTTGCTGTCTCTAATTCCAGCTTTGCGAGAGTTAGGTCAGTACATACAACCATAAAGAATTTCGAACGACATGATGTCAACATCGGGTGGCTTTTCATTAACTCAGGAAAGTTTGGGGAGGGACGAATGTCTCTCCCAGCCTCCTTTCAATGTTACTAATGGCAACTCAAGGCTTTATTCTCGGCGTACGAAACGATTCTCTTACTCTGACCATCTAATTGGGGAGGTTACATAATACTCCTATTACCACTCGTCCCCTTGGTCATCTGTCGAGGTTTCCGGAACCTCAGTATAAAACGATAGCCTTAACGAGACGTGATAGAAATCGGCACTCTATGCCCGGAAGTCAACTTCTCTCAAGAATAATGATCAGTCTTATCCTTACTATTACTTGTCAATAACACAAAGATAACTAGATTCAATAAGGTGATCATAATTTCCCAGATGGTATTACAACCGCTATCTGTTCTTGGAAATTTGATGACAATTCCATAGTGGTCCATCTTCCACTCATGGCTCGAAATTTGAATTGTTACAAGACGCAACTGTAACACCCCCATATTTGATACACGCAGCTGAATTAAGATTGGGGTATTACTTCAAGTATCACAGTCATAATAATAGAAAACGACTCAAAAAGAGACGTTTTAGATAAAACAGTTATCATTCATTTATTTAATCAGAGTTTACAAAAGAGAGGTCCCAGCGGGAGTTATTGAAATACATATAAAAGTACTTAAGTTTGAGTGATAACATAATGGACGCCCTTTTTATAAGAAAGTCCATAGCCGCTCCGTGCCAAGTTGTGCTTTAGTTACCTGAGATAAAACATGCTAAAAGTCAACACAAAGGTTGAGTGAATCCATAGTGTTTGCATAATAATCAGTTGAACACAAGTTAAATGATAGTAGAACAGTAATATTGCAGCACAGTATATTGCCTTAATTCTCATGACACGCAAACCTTAACAGTTGGACATCATAAAAAGATGTTAGTACAGACATTATGTAGATGATGTCTGTAACACTGCCCTCGAGCAGGAGCTTGCCATTCTCCCGTTTATTTTCAAATATAGTGCATTTGGTCACCTATCCGGCTAACAAATGGGGCGTCAACTGCCAATAGATCTATTCACTATATTCGCGTTCACTCGCAAGTGATTAATGGTGCATGATATGAGGGTCTTTTAGTGGCAATAGTAGGAACTTAGGCAATATCATTCAGGATAGCATACAAAAAAATACTTGTGTTCAGGTTTGTAGCATATATCTCCCCACGAGTTTATAAAACATGTAAAAAGTGGGACTACGAACTCACCTTTGTGATAAAATAGATTTGTTGGAAACAAATCAAGTTGTGTGAATAAACTGCTTCAACACGCGACCTGAGTTGGTATGTCAAGTTTCAGTATATTTGTTAACGTTCAAAACTTTAATAATATGTAATACTTACAGTAGTATACGTTATGTGTATTATTGTAAATCTTTGTGTGGAACTAGAATAACATGTACGGTTGGACGAGAAAAGTGTAAGCGATAGGATTATAACTTTGAAGTCTCTTCCAAAATTAGCGGACGATAAGTCTTATTGTAATTCATTTTTAAGGTTCGGTCAATCAATGATGATACAGAGGTACTTCGTATATTAGTTCTTACCAAAACCCGAGTCAATATGTATTAATGGTATATTCCCGTAATAATATAAAGTATTATATTTTATACACTTATAAATATTAACGGTTTATACCCCTCAACTTTAGTGAAATGACAGTTTCTACCTAATAGTTTAACAGTTGACAAAAACAGCCCTTTTGACTTATAAATATCCAGGAAATTACATTATTAGTCCCTCTACTTAAAATTTTACAGAAATTTACAATATATACCCTTGTGCATGAAAATCGTAACATTTCTAATCCTTATTTCATTTTCGAGCATTTTGAGCGTAGAAAGGTACGACTTGCTACGACTCTTTTATGTATGATAAAATAAGTTTTCAAACATCATTTTTGACAGTTTATTAGCTTATAATTCGAGCTTATGAACTCGAATTATTTCTATGGTGCGTTTGGTTTCAGTGAGTGACAAGGCCAAAAGGAGAAGTGAATAAAAGCGAAGCCTTGCGATGTTTTTAAAATGCTTTTGATCCTTCATTATCTATGTTGCAAGGTCTTTAAGTTTGCTAAGTTTTAAATATTTAGAAGGTCATTTGATAGGTGAAACAATGGTCCAAAGTTGGTCACTCAAAACTGGTAGTCGATGAGTACCTGATGTGAAAAACATTTTTGTTTTAGATTTTTATGCTTTCAAACTAAGTTGTTGAATATAGTAACATGTTATTAGGTGTATGTAGGTTATTCTACAACAAAGTTATGGGTTCTCGTACAAGAAAACATGTTGAACAAAATTAAGAGGGTTTTGTTCTTGTGACTTGCGACCCGAAAGAGGGTCCGTTTTACCTCGTGTTAACAAGTTGTTATGGCCATATGATGGGGGCGTTTAAGAGTCACCTGGTTGAGGATTAAGTAGGTTGTTTGGCCAGGATTGAAGCTCTTGTCTAGTGGTAGGAATTTGGTCATGAAGTAGGGGTGTTGGGGACTGTTTTAGCGACAAGGTCAGAAAGCAGAAAACTTGTTTAAAGTTTACAAAAGCTTATGGCCCATACATGTTATTTATTACTGATTATTAGGTTTATTAGAAGTTGTTTCCTCAGTACCTCATGACTTATAATAACGTTTTTAACAAAAGTGCACATGAGGGGTGTTTTATTTAAAGTGGTTGCGACCAGGGAAAGGCTGGCAGATAAAAACGTGGAGAGTGTATCTTTTGGCCAGGTCTTGGGGGAAATTGAAGTATGCTGGGAGGTTGTTAATAGGGCTAAAGGTCTGGTCCTAAAACTCTTGTCTTGTAGTAGAGAAATAGGGCTCAAAAGGGGTGTTTGGACCTGTTTTGCGTAAAATTAGAAAAGAACAGAAAGTTTGTGAAACTTAATAAAAGTGCATGGTTCCTTTTTACAACTTGTTTACTGAGTATTTACCTTATTTAAATGTCTTGGTAATGATCTATTAGCTTGAAACAAGATAAATTGCATAGGGGCTGTTTGTTTGTTTAGCTATTTACAGAAAATAACAGAAACATTGTTTTTGATTTGGTTTAGACTTATAGCTTGTTTATAAATATAAGCAAATGATACTAGAAAATTATAATATAAGGATTGGAAAAAAGGCCTGGAAGACTTACAACACTTATGAATCTGATTAAAATAAAAAGTGACCAAAGTGACTGTCAAAATGAAACCAAGCTCTCCCAAAGCTTCAAACTCTTATACAAGTTTCTTTACCCTTTCTTGGACTTGAGTTACAGTAGGTAAGAGTGTGTGAGTGTTGTTTGTGTTTGAAACAAGGATGGAGGGAAAAGGGTATTAATAGGTTCGACTTATATAGACGAGGGAATTAGAGTGCATGGAATTATTTCGACACATGTTAAACTTTGTAAACAAGTTAAGTAGCGAGATGATTCATGGGGTTTAGTAATGTCCAGGTGGTTTGGTGTCTTTGTTCGAATGGCTATTAGAGGAGGTAACCATGTGATGGCTTGACATATTTGACTAAGTTGCTAAATATCTTCAAGACAAGTTGCAAGGAACTAGTTTAGGTTTAAATGATTTTCATATTAGGCTACTTAGGTTTTAGTTAGTATGTAACTAATTTAGGGCTCGTTTGGTTTGGATTTGCTTCTACGTCGAGACCAAAAATATAAAGGGTTGGGTTTGACTTCAATCACTTGTAAATGAGCTAGGATGTGTTTTACTTTTAGTTTAATACTTGTAGGAACTTAGTTAAAAGACTTTAGTTTGGTTTAGTAATTTTTAGTTAAGGTTTAGTATACTACGAGCTTTAGGGAATTGTATTTTAAGTTTGTGATTTAGCTACATAAATTTATAATTATAATAGATTAGGGTTTCGGTGAAAACTCTTATACATGAAAAATATTTGTTTGAACGTTTAATTATCATACGTTAATGAATTAAAGTAAAGTGGCAAATAAAAGTTGAAAACTTATTATACTTGACATATTAGGATGTTTATGTGAAATAAACATAAGGCATGTTGGTGTCGGTCCGCGTGTGAGCAGTTTATTAGGAATGTGAGTAACGTCACATTAGTGGGTTGTTGTGATTAGATAAACTGATAATGTTTAATATTGAGAAAGAAAAAAAAATGTATGTGTAGAAAACGGATTATATTAATTTAGTACAAAGTGAAATTTACCAGTGGTTACAGCAAAGGTATCTAGTGTCCGACGTTTGTCTCTCAACACTCTTAGCATTCGTTGAGATATATTGGAATGTCAACCTCTATGCTCAGTCATCAATATTGCTACTTCTGATCTTAATACATCTTATCCAATTCGAAATGACTAGAGTATCCTCATTCGTGCTCTCGTGCACTATCCAACCTTGGGTACTCCGTGAGGAGGTATCCAACTTTTATCCTTAAAGGATAAGGTTCCCTCTGAACAGTCTACGTATCCATTCCTATTCTCCAACCTACCGAAAAAGTTCCCATAGCTGTCAATTCTTCTCTTTTGACAATCCCAGCGTGTTAATCAAAGGCAATCATCGGGTAGCCTATTTCGATGGAATAAGCTTTCCCGTCTTCGAGCAAAATCACTGAAACCTTAAACCCCGTAACAACTTGATTTTAGCTTAATCTCACAACTCATCAATCAAGAACTGTACCGAGATTAGACCGTGTATCAAGTAGTTAAGAAATAAGAATTTAACGTCGTCGATGATTTGGCTCAATTCAGGAATTGCTCAAAACAACGAATAGGTACCTACGGCTAAAAGTCACTATTCACCAGGCGGTTTCAATACGCGTACCTACTGCTCGACTAAAGCGTCAGCAACACATTCTCCTTACACCTATGCAGTTCTCTCTAACTACTCTACCTTGACGGTCCGTTCTTTCCGGTTTAGGGTATGTCGTACCCTCATGTTGGGTGTATACTATACACCTTGTACACTACCAGTATGGTCTCCTAGATTCTGGGGCAAGTACAACCGCACCCAAAGTTCATTCCGGAATGACATGAATTCTCTTGCACATCTCAATTTGGCGAGGGGCGTAATCTACTCCTCCTTCATTCACATCAAACAATTCAGAAATCTTTATACAAACATCGAAATCTATAATAGCGTCTACACTTTTCTCTGAAACAGCTAGGATAGGTGTTCTTCACCGTTCCCTCCTTGGAAGTTATCCTGCTTCCTTTCCATTCATATCAAAACGTTCCTCGATTTTCTCTCGAAACACCAAGACTTTGCAACCACATCTGCACTTTCCTTTGAATAATAAGAACAGGCGTACTACACCGTTCTATCTTTGGAAGTTATTCTACTTCCTTCCTACTTTCCATTTATTTACCCTTTACCTCTCCTAGGTTCAATCTACTAAGGCTTTGCTATCTCGGGAGACTTTCGTTAGCTCTCCGATATCTCCCAGCAATTCCCACTTATTGACGTCTCTCATACAAACTAGTAGGGGAATTCTCCACCCTTGATCGACTAGCTCTCGATGAGATCCACGGAATACAATTCACGTGACCAAGAGATCTTACAGTTAAGTCGAATCCATACTCACGGAGTTTGGTATTACAGCTATTTCCTTCTCTAGCTGTTACGATGTCACACTCTGGTGTCCTCCGTGTTTCTCTACACACTTGTCTCAGTGGTTTCTGGATATATGGGGTTGAATACTATCGCAACCCATCCTATTAGAGTTCACATCAGCGATTCCTGGAGGCGGTTGGGCGACGGCTAACCATCAGACACACTTTAGGCTNCCAAGAGATCTTACAGTTAAGTCGAATCCATACTCACGGAGTTTGGTATTACAGCTATTTCCTTCTCTAGCTGTTACGATGTCACACTCTGGTGTCCTCCGTGTTTCTCTACACACTTGTCTCAGTGGTTTCTGGATATATGGGGTTGAATACTATCGCAACCCATCCTATTAGAGTTCACATCAGCGATTCCTGGAGGCGGTTGGGCGACGGCTAACCATCAGACACACTTTAGGCTATAATAGCCACCACAAGTATGAACGTAGTCTTCGGGCCATCTTTCTTCCCAATCCATCGCTGCTGGCGGCATCCAAATCGTGGGTTGTTCCTTTGACATTTCGCTCGAATCATCGGAGTTGATCGAACAGATCATATATCTTCGGTAACGGGCATTAAATTTTCATCGGTAGCTTATTCGACTCTCGAAAGTTTGGGTATACGCGGAAACATCTATTCTCCTTCTTTATAGGTCTCACCAGAGCCCCTTATGTTGACAAACTCGGCCGCGTGAACCCCCTTCTTTGACAACTCTGTCAATCTTTTCGAAGGCTCTTCCAGTTCAATACGGCGGTTTGGTGAGGTATTTGGGCTACGGATGCAGCACCAGATCTTAACTCGATCTAAAGTTTCACTTGTCTAACAGGTGGGATCCCGGCAAGTCGTCTAGGACTATTCCTGGGGAATCCGAACGATTGGCACGCATTCTCTGCGTTTTTCATTCTTCTCCTTCTCATTAACAAGGCAGGTGTTCACTCGCTCCTACTATAAGTTAATTGCTCCCGGTATTTAATCATCATAGTGTATGACATGATTGCTACAAGCAAGCACATCTCTCTACCACTTACAAGATAATGAGTCATCAGGAAATCGTCCAACTCGAATTCTTCGTCTATACATTGCTCAGGGTTCTAGAATTATCGGAAAGGTAGGGTTGCATAAGACGCTATGCAAAAGAGTTTCTCTTGCCAAGATGAAAACTAGCGTAATGGAATCTTTATAATCAAAGTACGGCGTCGATTACGGCTGGATTTTATAGGACGGTAGAGGAATAAAATCACTCTTAAATGAAAGCGTTGGATAGAGGATGAGAAAATTTAATTTCTCGATGAGGGTTTAAGCAACTACTCTTAGCATCACATGATTCCTACCTGAATTATACATAGGTGGCCAGTCTTTGTATAATTGAGGTCCAATGATGTCATGCTGAGTTTAGTTACAAGAACGAGTGATCAACTCTTTCAGGTTTGAGAACCGTATTCAAGTTGATAATAGCAGCTGATAGGAGGTAATGATATAAACAGTCACGGTAGATGAAGTAAAGCATTAAATACTAGCAAGGATGAATAAGAAACGATCATAGAAAAGGTAACGGATAGGAGAGGGTCCTAAGCTCGCACGATTCTTGCAGGCATATCACGAGGGTCTCGAATTTCTACTTGCGGTCATTCCTAGGACAATCATTCCTTGACGTCGCATCTTACTCCAGGTATTCTCTTCCTTCTCGATTTTCCTTTAGCTCTACAACTCCCTCGTGTCCACGGTTTCCCATATTCATTCACGTAATGTTCCTTCTTCCTCCGTTTAACACTTGCGACACTAGCCTTCAGATCTAACCCAAAGGTTATCTGAACCAATGCATGGGTCTTAGATCTATGGTCTCCGGCTAAGGGTCCAACTTACAACACTTACGACGCGTCTCAGCATACCAACCAGAGTGGCGGAGCTTGCAACAGTCGCACTTAGGTTGATTCTCAGTGTAACTCTACTTTTCTCTAGCTTTGATAGCATGAGCCTCAACGACTTCTTTTCATCCGTCTAGTTTTCTCTCACCTTTTATGAATTCTTCCCATTTCCTCTTGTTATCAACCACTTCCTTAGTCGTATCTCACTTCATTAGATATTCAAAGTACTACGAAGTGTAGCTGATCACTAGGTAACGCGTCATCCTCGTTAGATGAGGGCAATCCATCCATATAGTGCTCTATCTTATGCGCTTCGGTATGAGCTTTCTCAAGTCACCGTAGTGACAGCTCTTGGAAGTTACAGGCTCAACTCGGCATGTCGATGCCTTTCGCCTAATATTTCCATACTTCAATCTCTTATCGTTCTCACTTCGCCACAAATGAGTAGTTTCTAAACATTATCGCCATTAATTCTCCTCAAAACGTTGAATCAGTCACCTCGATGCTCCTATCGAGTGAACAAGGCCTCCTTCACCTTGTATTTCCTTCCTTCTCAATGCATCAGGACAACAACCTCTTCGATCCCTCCAATTCAATTGCCATGAAACTCCATAACCCCTCATACACTCCCTTACGGGCATCATTTGCGGGTCAAGAAGCTCGCAACACGTCTTGGTGGGATCGGGTTGTTCGTGATTTAGTTTGGAATGGTTAAGGCTGATCACAACGAACTTTGTAAATAGCATCAACTAGATGTACTCGCGCGGCATTAGTATGAGCATCCATCATTATCGTGTCGGTACAAGATCTTCCAAGTTTCATCAACGGCGAATAGAAGCGGCGTTGGTAGCTAAAGCTAGGATATCTAACCGATAGTTATTCGATTCGGGGTTCGCAACAATCAAATCCACAACTATTCTTACTCTTAACGCAATAGTTTTAAGGTGGTTTCTCAGATGATGCTAGATGGCATTTCAGAACAATAGGACGAATGTCCGACCTCAACATTAACTGATAACGAATATGACGGAACATATGAGTATGTTACCGCTCTAGAATCGATTAGTGAGGACTGGATAGGGAGGAGATACAGTCTATGACAACGGTGGCATATAATTATCATATTCGGGCATCACACACAATTTACGAGTCATAAGGGTGGGTCGTACGCTAATAAATTTCCTCCGACGCACTTATCGGCCCTATTGGGTTTGTCAACCCACGAAGTCCAATAACTGTTGCGGTCTGGTTTATTAACGTAAAACCAACCCGTAACTCCACCATAACCAAATCTTCCAAATCAATGTACCACATTTCTCATTTATCAAATATAATTTCAATTCTAATACCACATAATTCCAAATATATCATTAACGCCATTATCACATAACTCAATATACGTTCAAGGGCGCATAAATCCAAACATAAATTCAAATCAATTATCATATAATTCTCAACTATATCCAAATCAAGAAGTCAATGCATCCCGCATTGCTCTAATCATGCTTAATCAAGCTTGAATAATTCTCAATATGCCTTTCGATCATAAAATCGAGGCTTCCAATGATTTCCAAATCATCTCAATTACTTATCAACCACAACGCCAAAATTATCAAATAAACTCGTAAAGGGAATAGTGAAGTCCTAACGCAACACTAGTTTCCCGCGTCTAACTTCCAAATCAGAAACGCATCATATACTTATATAATCTCGAGTCCAACAATCATAGTGAAATGTTCAAATCGCATACTTAAGTTCTCGCATCTATCTCAAAATAATCATTTCATATTCTCATAATGTTCAAAACTTATATTAAAGGGGATACTTTGGCTTGGCAGCTGGCAGGCGTCGGTCGAGGATCGATTTTAATGGAAAGAGTTTTATGAAAATGGTTATAGTTTAGGTTTTGAAAATTACCTAATTCTCTATAACATTGGCTCTGAATACCAATCTATAACACCCCCAAAATTCGTAAAGCGGAAGACTTAACAAGTTTTCGGGGTGCTACTACAATGGGTAGACATCACAAGTATAGATAATGAGATAGCATGTATTTGAATGCAAAAAGAAACCCATCATTTTATTTGAATTTTGATTAATGAAAGTTAATTTTTAGTTTAATTCTTATTGTTCCTTAAAAATTCAGTTTCATAAATCTTTGTTTAATTTGCTTTAAGTTGTTGTTTTTTTCTTATTAAATATAGTTAATCAATCTGTGTTCATCAAAATAGTGGTTTGTTTTTACTTCTCTCAAAATATATAAAATAAAAAAAAAATCAGAAAATAAAAAAAAAAGTAAAAAAAATAGTTTCCATAAGCTTCCATAGGCTTATTAGTTTCTGTTCTTAAGTCTCATACCAGCTTAATATAGCTTTTTGAGAGATTCAATTTAGTTTCTCTAATCAATTTCTCAAAAATACAAAATAGTCAACATAAGACAACTGAGTTGATTTGAGAGATTCAGAAGGTGAATTGGTTCAGAAGTGTTTACACTGGGTTATATGGTGTTTATTGGTGGTTCAGAAGCAATCAAGGCTTATTAGAGATAGGCCTCAAAGGAGTATAACCCTATCAGTTAGGGCCTTTGGTTTAAGTGAGTTCATTTAATTTTCTGTAGTTCTTTAATAGTAGATCTAATATAGTTAGTTTATTGATATTCTGTTTGATTTGTTGTTGCTGAATGATAGTTGTAGTTGTCTGAGCTTGTTGGATGCCTTTGGTTACTTGTGTTTTGATATTGAGTTGATAATAGAGAATCTGTGATTATTGTTAGTGTTATTATGATTGTGAGTAGAACTATGTTACTGCTGCATATTGTTGATCTGATGTTCATGAATGATTGGTGATTGGATTGGAACAAATTGGTAGTAAACTGAGGTTAAATCATAGAGATCTAGTGTTTATCTGTCACATAGGGACTGTTTGGGTTAAGCATTTACACTGTGTTCTTGTTGATTCTGAGTTGTCCATTTAGTATAGGCATATTGCTATAGGCTTAAGTTAGTTAGTTAAAGCATAAAATTCAGTAGACAAAAGAGAAAAAGTCAAATTCACTTGAATCCCATTCTGTTTTAAATCTGTTAGAAATAGTAGTTAGTATTTTCATTACTATAGTTGCATAAGTAGGCTTCTTGTTTTTGAACCAACAGGGATGAACCAGATTTATGCAATGGAGAGCCAAACAGTTTTCTACGATAAGCACCAAATGAACCAAGTAAGCTCAAATGATAACAGATAAGCTCAAAAGCTGAATGAAAGTGCTTAAAACATTGACTTAATTTAGCTCAAAGAATTACACTGGGATGCAAGAACTCAAACAAATCTGACACCAGAATGCCAGCCTCAAGTAAAAAACATAGCTATTAATGAAAGGGTACCAACTAGCAAGGTACCAAATCGAGCAGTCTAATAAGCGCATATAGTGGAAAGTTAAAGCTGAGTTTTTCTAGAGTCAGTAGGATTGACTAGCTTTTGCCCCAAAAGAATAGTCACACTAAATCAAAAGAGCAGCTAGCTAGAGCTTGCTAGAAGTTGCCTTATGTGACTGAACCGTCAGATGCACAGGGAAGCAAATGAGCAGATAACAACTTAGGAGCCACTGGATCAAAGTAAAGGCGCAAAAAGAGTTCAGAACCTGAAACTATACTTATTGAGTATAGAATTCCACAAAGCACCAAGAACACACAAACAGCACAACCAATATTAATGTTGTACTCAAGTAATGAATTCTACAAATGCCTCACAAAGACTGGCCATTCTGTGTTTAGAAACGACTTTTTGACTTTATATTTTCTGTGACAGTTGACTAAAATGAGATTAAAGATCTGTCGTAAATGAATTACGTTTAAAATTGTTGACTATTAAGGGTAATATAACTAATTTAAGCAAGTAAT
>LBNU01033201.1:16737-57409 GCA_014162995.1 Artemisia annua
TCTCTCATTATGACGTAACCTTGATAGATGTAGCCCCCATCGCCCGGGTCATGATACCTCAATCGCTCCACACTCGCGGTGACTTCACCCCCTCTTTTACTAATCAAGCTAGCCATCCCATCCTCATAATAGTTTTTAATTGTGAATGGTCCGTACCACCAAGGACTCGGTTCGTCGGTTGATGTCTTAGTTTCTAAGTGCCTTAGGAGAATTAAGTCTCTTTCTGTGAATCCAATGTTGTTGTCGATATGCTTCTCATCACCCAAGGAATTCTCTTCATCATTCCTATGTTCTTCCCTCTTACTTTCCTCATAATATTTAATCCTAGCTTCCCATGCAAGGATCTTCTTCTTAACATTACCTTGGAGTGCACCTTCATCCGTAGGTTAGCTTCTCTTATATATCGTGGAATTGTCGCGAAGCTTATTGTTTTCTTCCCCTTTTTGATTCGGATAGTATTGCTCTCGTAATCGATTTGTGCCTTCGTGGTCGTGAGGAATGGTGATCCAAGGATTATTGGCATATTTGCTTCACCTCTCTCAACGATCATGAAGTTGACCGGGTACATGAATCCAGAAACGTTAACTAACACATCTTCCGCGACTCCTAAGGGGTACTCATACGAATGTTTTGCAAAAGAAAGTTTGGTACGAGTCATTGAGGGTTGTTCTTTCGTTAGTTGAACATAGACGGAGAGTGACATCAAATTTACATCAGAACCTTGGTCAGCTACCGCATCTAAGAATTTGAGTTTCCCAATCCGGCATGGTACTTCAAATACTCCGTGGTACTCTTGCTTTGCGACTAGCTTTTGTCTTATGAGGCTTTCATAAAGCTGACCCCCAGGTAGGGTGTCGGACTCGTTGTCATGTTTTGTCTCACCCTTTTCTTTGTGGGGTAGATGAGTACGGCGATAGTTTTGCACCCAATCGGTTATGGTCTCTTTATTTATTTCGTGCCTGAGGTAATGCCTAACTTGCTGGGACTCTGGTGTTTCTACTTTTTGGCATTCATCGGGGGGCGCCTCCTCCTTGTCCCCGGAAGTGCATTTCCCGTCATTGGTGTCCTCCTCATCGAATGGGACGAGGTCGATCTTGTTAACCTCCATAGCTACCCTTCTCTCCGAGTTTCCGCCCTCGCTCCCTCGGATGACGGAAATGGTGTTTATCATTCTATCGTTGGGTGTTTCGGCTTTCTTTCGCAGTAATACCTTATTCGGAGTTTTTGCCTTCGCATATTCTTGCAAAAGTTCCATCATTTCCGTCATTTTCTCATCCATCCTCTCATTTTGTTTATACATGGCTTCCTCAAACTTGGCCAATCGTTCGGAGTGTTTTGACATGTATTCTCTCCTTTGAGTTTCGAATGTTGGGCTGAGCTCTTGAGGGGGTGAGCTAGGGCGACTATACCTATGAAAAGGTTTAGTTGCTTCCCTAAGAGGTGATTCGGATAATGGGGTATGCCCAGAGTATGAGACTGAGTTGACGGTTGCTCTTTGTGGGCTCAAGTGCCTCTTCCGTTTTTCCATAAAGTATTCAACCCTTCTCTCAATCTCACTAATGCTTCCCTCGGTGATTTGGTTGGCTTTGTTGGGTGATGCGTACGTGCTTACTGCTGCGTGTACTTCGTGGGAAATTTGCCATAATTCATCATCGTCGGATGCGAGCTCCTCAATGATTTCCCATGATTCTTCGGCGCTCTTATCACGCAGTTTGCCCCCGGCTGCTTGATCGATGGCATGCTTGGCGTGGTAGTCAACATGGTCATAGAAGATTTGAATTTGAAGCCAGAGGTTGATGTCGTGATGGGGGACTCTTTGGAGTAATTCTTTGAATCGGATCCATGCTCCGTAGAGAGTTTCGCCTCGACGTTGCTCAAACATTAAGATATCCGTTCTTAGTTTGGTAGTTCTCCCCGGTGGGAAAAATTGAGCAAGGAAACGAGTTGTGAGATCGTCCCAAGAGGTGATGGATCCTGCGGGAAGTCGCTCAAGCCATTGACTAGCTTGGTCCCGTAGAGAGAATTAGAAGAGACGTAATCTGGTCGTCTCTCGAGTTGCAACATCAAGGTCTATGGAATCTACGATTTTGAAGAAATCCTTGAGATGTTGGTTTGGATCTTCGGAACAAATTCCATGGAATGCGCATCCGCTTTGCACCAACCGGATGGTGTCGGATCGCAAGGGAGTGACATTGGCTCCTTGAGTGAGCTCAATGGTGTTTCGATAGCCAAGGTGGCTAGGTCGGGAATACTCTCCTAAGGTGCGGGGTCTAGGAGGTTGGTTTGGTTGTGGTGGGCGGTTTGGGTGAATTAGGTTGTTGGGATCAAGGATGTTACCACCTTCCATGATGGCGGATGGTAAAGATTACGAACAAAAACACGAAGAAAAAGATAGACTAAAGAAATCCTAGAAAAAGAAAATAAAAATCTCACTAGAAAGGAATCTAGTGAGTAGACCTAATAAAATAAAAATTCTACCTAAACAATAATATTCCCCGGCAGCGGCGCCAATCTTGACGTCGTCACGCCGCCTTGTTCCAGATCTGACGGCCTTCCCTGACGCCGTCACCAAAATAGGCTAAAAACTCTCTGGCCCGTCATGAGTAACTTCCAATTCTTCACTTCAGTTGTTCCTGACGTCGTCACGTTGGAGCTTGTGACGCCGTCATCTTCTGTGCACTTTTAGGGTCTTTTGAGATTTTGTTGTTTTCCGCACTTTTTCACTCCGAAAACGCCCGAAAATGCTTCTTTTGTGATTTTCTCCTCAAAAGTACCTAAAATGAGAAAAGAAACGACTTTGGGTGAAATCCGATCAAATAATATACGAATTAGGACTCAAACTGACCTCTAAAAACGTAACATTTTTCGTCTCATCAAATACGAAGACCATTCCCCAGCAGCGGCGCCAAAAACTTGATGCAGGATTACTGACCATGTTTTATATTTATAATTTCTCGTCTACCTATGGTCCACCTTATGCACTAACGGGTAGTGTACCCGGTCGCGTGTAGTGTGGGAATAGTAAGACCGAGGTCGTCCCAAGAACGGTTGACTTCTATTTATCTAATTAAAATGTTTGTCACATAATAAAAGGGGGTTTTAGAATATATTTTAGGGCTAATGACTTGAAAATGCATCCAGGTTGACACTTTTTGTTGTTCTATGTAGCCAACTTTATTTTTTGCTATTATAACACAAACCTTTTGAATTTCATCTATTGTATGTATTTTGTGACCATTGTAAAATGGTCACAAAATACACACAATAGACGAAATTCAAAAGGTTTGTGTTATAATAGCAAAAAATAAAGTTGGCTACATAGAACAACTAAAAGTGTCAACTTGGATGTATTTTCAAACCATTAGCCCTATATTTTATTAATAATCAATTGAAGTCGTTCATATGGCAAGTAACTAATGGCAAACAACTAAAGGGATGATAATTAAGATCTAATTCTCAAACCGTTGAAAAGGGGGTAGACTCCTATGGTCAATTTGTCTACCCTATGATCCTAGATTCCTCACCAAGGTAATGATTAGTGACCAAGGGTCATCTGGTAATCTATTCTCAGTGATAAAAGTAACGGTGTTTACTATCGTTTTGTCTGGGGATTAAATTCAATTCAGATAAGAGGGTAAAATCACCTAGATCTATCTTACACCTTGTTCTATCCAAAACTATTGTAAAGTCGTGGATTCATCGGTACGAAGATGTAAGAGTCATTAAGTGCCTCTACTAACATGGACAAGTCTAACGGATTCGGCATGGTCAGATCTTACACCCCTCTAATTCCGTTAAGCGTATAGCATTGGTAGGTGGTCCTAGGGTTAATTCGCACGTGTATGTTGATATTGCTATCACCAAGTCACATCTCTAGCGGCTTGCTTCCTAGGGTTAATTCCACAAGCCTCCAAGGAACAACCAATGCTAAACACTACAGGAACTAGAGTGTCCCAAGTCTCCCTATGAAAGTATACAAACAAGACTGATAATAAACTAGAAATAAAGATCAAATAATAAATTACTAAATAATTAAGACTACGCCATAATCAATTATATCTCTACGCCGTAGTTAAATAAATGACTACGCCGTAGTTAAATAAATGATTACGCCGTAGTTAATTAATTAAACTACAAAAACAATTAAATAAAACACAATAGGCATCACGACAATCAACAATCATGAAGAATCAATATTGTGATCAAAATAATGAAACTTAATAAATAAATGAGTGTCGAAGTAAAATTATATATCGTGCTAGATAAATGCTTTTGATCCCCTAGTTCAATACCGGGGCAAAACCCATAAGAGTTTGCCCCTTAAAAGCTACGAACCAAATAAAACCTCTGCCTCCTTTTTGTCTTCTACGCCGTAGCACCAAAGAGAACACATATCCAAAAGATAGATAATGACCTACGCATATGTTGGTATATATAGTGAAACAATTAGGCCATGTGTTGATAATTGACCCCTCATTGTTCTACATGTTTCATTCTTGGTCCTTGGCTTCATTTTCATTCTTTTTCTTCCGTACAATATGTATGAAATAACAATTTCATATTAATTCAACTTATGAATTTGTACGCCTTAAGTCCTCCATCGTTTTCCATTATATTATCTTCAGTCCATAATATTAATAAACTTAATATTATTTTGCCACTTTTAGTCCCTAGACTTCAACTCCTTCGTGCCCAAGTTATAAACTACGGCGTAGGTCTATGATAACTACGCCGTAGGTCTTCATTATCACAAAATCTTCTGATGTATATCCACAACTACGGCGTAGCTTAATAGTGAGCTATGCCGTAACCTTCACAAAATATCTCCTACGCCGTAACTCGATGACTTGTTACGGGCGTAGTCTTTATTAAATCTTTCCTACGCCGTAACTCGATGACTTGTTACGGGCGTAGGGCTCATATCTTCAACATTACGCCGTAGTCCAACGACTAACTACGGCGTAACTCCAATAACCAAGTTACGTCGTAGTCTTGTGTTTTTGTCCTTTTATGGCCATTTCTTGTATCTTTTCCGTTCCAACGCCTCAATTAACCTAAAACACAAATATGAACAAATATGAACGAATTAGGTGTCATGTTAATACAAATGAGGCGATAAACATGGGAATTTTATATATAAAATCATGGGTAAATTTGATGTTATCATGACGCCGTCAGGTGTAAAAGTGATAATTCCTTCCTTGGTCGTCTAGTAGAATCTGAATCTACTCATTCATCATAAGGTAACGGCGTCAGCATCCAAAGCCTGACGCCGTCAGGTAGGAATTCCAGCATGTTTTTGAGACTTTGTCGTTTTCTTCACTTTTATGCTCCAAAAACGTCCGAAATGCAATGTTTTTGAGAATTCCTCTTGAAAGTACCTAAAATGACAAAAGGAACGATTTAAGGCAATATTTGATCATATAATTATGAATTAGGGATTAAATGACCCCCTAAAAGCGTATCACTTTTTGCCTCATCACGCCAAAAGCTTGATTATATGTACGTCTCCTTGTCCAAAATAACATGTTAAACCTGAGAAAACAATCTAGGCAAACTTCGCATAAAATCGGCGGTAAAATCTATATAAGGATATAATGCTTTTGGAATGAATGTTTGCAGATTCCTGGAGTTAAAGATTTAGTAAATTTTCATAATCCTGGCAGAAAAACAAAACTTGCATAATTTTCAGAAGATTACTGTCTGACACCGTCAAAATTGATCTGACAGAATTTTTGTGTTTAGTTTTTGGAAAATTTCTGAAAAAACCAATACCTTAATTCCTGGAATCCTGCAAAACTTCATTATGACTCGATACAAGCATTTGACTCAAACAAATACTAATATGTATGTTTATGTTACATTGCTATGATTCATGTTCAATTAGTTCTATAAAACAAATTTAGATTTCCCTTACACTTATCTTTTGCAAAATACCTTTATATGTAGTTAAGACGAAGTTAAAAACAAAATAAAGCATTTTCACAAATTAATTTGAAACATGAATCATTAGCAATAAAAATAAAACACGCATACGGAAACAAATAAATTCAAACAAACAATCAAACAAAACAAATAAAGCTTGGGTTGCCTCCTAAGAAGCGCTTTTCTTTATTAACGAGTCTTGTAGCTAGACTCAAAGTCACTTCCTATTACGTGATTCCATCGTTGGTCACGGTTTCTAGGTCATCCTTTTGTTTAATCTTATATTCTGGACCTAGTTGCAAGCACTCTTTGTAGAAACCAAATATTCTGCCCGTAACATAGTCTACTCCTCTACGTCTATCTTCATCATTCCTATAGTAGACCGCTTGCTTATGCTCCTTCTCAAGGTTTGACAAGAGTCGGTACTGCTTTATCTTATATGGAATTTGGTAGGCTACCTCATCGGTCTTGTCCTTGAATCTAACTATCCTTAGAGATGGGTCATAATTCATTTTAGAGGCTTCAACAAACGGCTTCCCAAAAACTACTTGAGTCAAGCATGCATCTACTACCGGACGAATATCTTCTACAATCACAAAGTCGGTGACATAGGTGAATTTTCCTACATACACATGTAATCCTTTGACTCTCCCCACAAAGTTACTCATCCAACCCGTGTTAGGAAATAACCTAGGTGCAAGTTGCTTTGTCATTATCCAATTGTAATGGATCCTAGTCATGATGTTTTTGGGAGGTTTAAGATCTATTTAAGCTTTTCACACGTGCACATGCCCAATGTTGCATGGTATATTGACATTGGATGGGTCACCCGGTTTAATAATTGGATTACCTAAGAAGTATGGTGTCTCGGGGTCATCGAATAAATCCTTATGATATGCATGTTATTCTTTAGTGGGTAACTTATTGAAGTAGTCCTCTCCATCAGCTACTTCTTCTACTTCCTTTTTCTTACCTTCCTCAACTTCATTCTTAAATTCACTATCAACCCCAATCATATTCTTATCATCTTCTTCCTTATCCTTATCGATTGGCCTAATAGTGACAACGTTGATAAAGTGGACGTGTTTGGACGATGAGGGGTCCTTGACTTGGGTTCCGCTATTTGTGCTTCTAGCGTCCTTATTGAGTGGTGTCTACCCTTGGTTGGTGAGAGTTTTCAACAAGTTGTCAATTTTATTAGTCATCTCCGTTTGTTGTTGATTGAACTCGGACTCAAACTTTACTATACGAGCTTCTTGAGATGCCATAAAATTGGACATCAATCCTTCAAGATTATTGGTACTACCATATTTGTTAGAAAGATTGTTGTTGAAAGTACGGTTTGAAAATAAACCGTTTGATTGGAAACGATTAGGTGGATTGGAAGAATTGTTTTGGGTGTGTTTTGATTTTGTTTCTACCTAAAGTTCCGGTGATTTCTCTAGGAGGAGTTGTATGAATCACCGTAAGGGTTTGGCTCGAGTTTGAAAGTGTACCACTTTTCTCCTACTCCGTCAGTACGCGAGGATGCGTAGTCCGCAAAAGCTTGTTCGGGGAGTTCCATGCAATCACGAGTGTCGTGGGGACCACTACAATACTCACATGAAGAAGTGATTTTGTTCACTTGGCTTGAAGGTTTAGGAACCTCATAGGATTTCATGAGAAACTTGACTTGGTCCTCAAGTTCCATGATCCTACAGTTGGGAGTGCTTGAATTATTCGAAGGCAAAGATATTGCCTTGACCGTTTTGTTCAAATCACGGGGATCATTCCAACTTTCGTTGTCATAAAGAGCAAGATCTTCTATGAGTTCCCATGATTGTTCTGCACTTAGATCACGTAGCTTACCACCGGCCGCTTGGTCAATGGTTTACCTCGTGGGGATATTGATATGGTCATAGAAGATTTGGACTTGGAGCCAAAGATGTATGCAATGGTGAGGGACTTTTTGGACTAAGTCCTTGAATCGAGTTCATGCCTCGTAGAGGGTTTCGCCTTGACGTTGTTGGAACATCAAGATTTCATTCCTTAGCTTTGTGGTTCTCCCCGGTGGGAAAAAATTGAGCAAGGAAACGAGTGGTGAGATCATCCCAAGAGGTGATGGATCCTGCAGGTAGACGTTCTAGCCATTGACTAGCTTGGTCTCGCAGAGAGAATTGGAAGAGACGCAATCGGGTCGTCTCTCGAGTGTTAACATCAAGGTCTATGGAATCTACGATTTTAAGAAAGTCCTTGAGATGTTGATTTGGATCTTCGGAACGAAGTCCATGGAATGCACATCCTCTTTGCACCAACCGGATGGTGTTGGATCGCAAGGGTGACACATTGGCTCCTTAAGTGAGCTCAATGGTGTTTCGTTAGCCTTGGTGGCTAGGACAGGAGTACTCTCCTAAAGTACGGGATCTAGGAGGTTGGTTGGGTCGTGGTATGTTTTGTTGTGGTGGGATGTTGGGATCAAGAATATTACCACCTTCCATGACGGCGGATGGTAATACTTACGAACAAAGAAACGAAGAAAAAAAGATACACTAAAGAAAACCTAGAAAATAAAAAAAAATGTCACTAGAAAGGAATATAATGAGTAGACCTAAGTAAAAATAAAATTCAACCTAAACAATAACTATTCCCCGGCAGCGGCGCCAAAAACTTGATGCGTAGTTTTTACAACCTTGCAAAAGGTTGTACTTCTCAAGGGATCTTGAGAAGCTTGCAATCCCCACCAGGCAGTGTACCTGACCGATGTAGTATAGTGTAGTGGCAAAGTACCGGGGGATTGATCGTTCTCTCGGGGAATAGTGTCGTTAGGATTGAAAGCTACTCTAATTAGGTCTAAGGGTGAGGGATGATTCTTTTTGTATTTTTATGCTTTATGGAAAGCAAGTAAAAATCTCGGTTTTTGAATGAGTGGGCGGAATTAGTTGCTAGTCAACTAACCCAATTAACTACAAATGCAAATAAAATAAAATAACAAAAAAGTAAAAGGTTGTGAAACTTATAAAGAGAAAAGCGTGTTTACTTAGATTTCATTACTCCCTAGCTATCTTTTACTGGTTGATTAGTTTGTTACAATTGTGTGGATGACGGGTTGTATTCCTTAATACCATTCGTAGAGCCGTGTACGATCTTCCCTAACTCTATAAGCGCATACTTCATCCTATGGCGACACGTTTAGTATCCAAATCATGAAATCACTAATAATTACTTATGCATTAAATACAACCAAATTAATCGTAGTACACATCCGATTCATGTTTCTTAGAACGTTCAAGCAAGTCACCAATTGGAGGTTAGCCAGTTTTTCTAAGCCTAACATCGATATCACCCACCCACAACAATTAATAACAAACCAATAACCAATAATCAATTGCTAGGTTTCATTATATCTAAGCAAACACAAGAAAAACCTAGCCTAGCATGTTAATGTAAAGACAAGCATAAGATAGAATCAAACAACACATAGACATATTGAATGAATTAATGGAAGACTTATCTTTAATTAAGTATGGATGAAACAAGGGTGAAAAACCCTTGAAAAAGGCAATAAAATAAAGTTCTCCCAAAAGTTGCACTCTTTAATGAAAGAAAATCCTAAAATATATATAGATATTACATTTTAACGGTGTCAGGTTATACATTCTGACGCCGTCAACCCACCGTGTTTAGGGTTTTCGGATCACCTAGATCCACTTCTAACGCCGACAGCTTATATAACCTTCTGGGTCGTCTCTTGTTAGCAATACACCTGACGGCCTGGACTTTGTAACACCTGATGTCGTCAGGTGTAAAGTTCTCAATTCTTCACTTGGGCGTCTGGTAAAGTCTGAATCCAACTCCTTTGTCTTCAAGTGACGGCGTCAGCTTATAACTCCTGACGCCGTCAGGTAGGATTTCCAGCATGTTTTGAGACTTTGTCGTTTTCTTCACTTTTATGCTCCAAAAATGTCGAAATGCAATGTTTTCCAGAATTCCTCCCAAAAGTACCTAAAATGACAAAAGGAGCAATTTAAGGCAATATTTGATCATAAAATAACAATTTAGGGATTAAATGACCCCCTAAAATCGTAACACTTTTCGCCTCATCAACAAGTGTAGTTTTAATCATTTGAATTATCATATTAATCATTATTGCTTGTTTTTGAGATTTACTATTAGTAGCTTTTATACTTACTATTCGATTCACTAACAAATCCCTGTGAACGATCCCGACTTACCTTCATAATCTTTTTATGATGGATGAGTTCACTTGCTCGTATGTGTTATTTATAGATTCGGTAATTCACCCTTATAAATTTAAAACTTGTACACACACGTAACACATCACCCTTCTCATGTAAGAAGTTTTGGCTATTTGTGCTATGCTGTTATTTAAAAGAGTCTGACAAGTTTTCTCAAAGGTCTGAAAGGCGTGTTTTAATTGGTTATGCTAGTGGTAAGAAAGCATACAAACTTTTTAGTCTTGAAAATAGAAATGTTTTATATTATAGGGATGCTAAGTTGTATGAAACTATTTTTCCTTTTAAAATGGGTAAAAATGAGTCTGTCAATGAAATTTCAAATTTAAACTTTTTTGATAATATAGAGTCAGAAACATAAACCAAATCTTATCATTCAAGTCCCAATGATGATGAGGAAGGATCATTTGGTGTTGGTAGAGATGGCAATATGCATCAACTAATATGGTAGTGATATAAATCAGTGTGAACATGTTGAACATATACTTTCATTGTCTGATGATGTTAGTAACAAGTCTGGACATGATGAGCAACATATTACGACTCCCATAGGTGAAAAGAAAAACAATCTGAGGGCAATGTTGGCCCAGAATTAGAGGTTCCTGTGTTTCAAAAAGTTTTTCAAAGTTAACCAGAGGAGGGTGGCCAAAGAAGGTCCAAAATGACTTCTAATTTTCTTGCTAAATTGAATGAGTTTGTTTCAAATGGTAAAGTGAAATATGATATGGGTAGACATGCTAATAATTATGTGTTAGTTGATGAGAATTGTTGTTTTATTTCTAATTTGAACAAGTCTGTTGAACCTTTTTCTTATGAGGAAGCTTCAAAGGACATTAATTGGATTAATGCTATGAATGATGAGATACATGCTTTGTATGAAAATGATACTTGGGATGCCACTGATCTTCCAGTTGGTAGAAAAACAATTACGTGCAAATGGGGTTTTAAAATAAAATATAAGTCTGGTGAAATAGAAAGGTTTAAATCTAGATTAGTAGCTAAAAGTTATAGTAAAAAAGATGGCATAGACTATAAAGAAACTTTGTCCTGTTGTAAGAATAGGTATTGTAAGGTGTTTGATTAGTTTTGTAGTTTAAAATGATTGGAAAATGTTTCAAATGGATGTTAGTAATGATTTTCTTTATGGAAGTTTGAATAAGGAAGTTTATATGTTACCTCCTTTTGGGTTTTTAAGGAAGGAGAAAACAAGTTTTGCAGATTAAAAAGTCTTTATATGGGTTGAAACGAGCAACCATGCATTGGAATCATAAGTTGTCCGAAGCCTTGGTTGAAACAGGTTTTGAACAGTAAAATAATGATCACTCTTTATTTGTTAAATATAAAGGAAATGTTTCTTTATACTTACTGGTTTATGTTGATGATTTGGTCATCACTGGTAATTGTGAAACTGGCATTGAAAATTTCAAAATTTTTTTGAGTAAATGGTTTAAAATTAGGATTTAGGTGAATTGAACTATTTCTGGGTATTGAGGTTTTGAAAACCAAAACTGGGTTATGTTTAAATCAAAGAAAATGCTATCTTTAATTGCTTCATGTTGCAGACCTGTTATGACTCCTTTTGCCATAAAACTAGGGATGGCAACGGGGCGGGGAATGTCGGGGATTGTACTTCCCATCCCCGTCTTCGTTTTCCACTCTCTATCCCCGTCCCTATCCGGAATTGCTTTACATCCCCATCCCCGTCCCCAATGGAGATCAGGGATCCCCGTGGGAATTCGAGGATTCTCTACCCTTATGAAATAACATTAAAATTCCACCAACTCGTCGAAAAATATAAAAATTTTTTGACTCATAAAGTACCTCAACAAACGTACACCGCACATAGTTAGATTATATATCATTTCAATTCAACTTTAAATCATCGTAAACATTGTAACATCACATATAATATAAAAATAATATGTATCATACGTTTGTATTCGGACAAAATAGTTAAGTAACAAGTCATTGGTACTTAATACTTCTAATTCTAAATGTGTTTGATCCTATAAATATCACATATGCATATAAACATACATGTCGATACTCGTAAACATATTAACATGTACATATACTAGTTAATCGAGCATGGATAAAACATATAAATTTTAAAGAATTATACACTAGAAAGATCAGGGTCGGGGCTGGGTTTGGGGATTTATGTTATCCCGATACCCGCCCCATCCCCGGTTTAATATTTCAGGGGATTTCCCATCCCGGTAAACTCGGGGATTCCCCAGTCATATCGGGTTTGGGGACCGGTATCCATCGAGTACAGATTTTTTTGCCATCCCTACAGAAAACATTGTCTTGGCTTACATGGAGTGTGATCGTGAGAAATATCGTTGAAATGTTACAAGTTATCAAAAATTGATTGGTAAATTGATATACTTGATCATGACTAGGCCAGATATATCATATGCAGTTCAATGCTTAAGCCAATATATGCATGCACTTTTGCAATCACATTTTGATATAGGTTTAAGAGTGCTTAAGTATTTGATACTTGCTTTAGGAAATGACATTGATTTTTGAAAAAGTAAAGCTGGTTTAAAAGTTATTTCTTACTCAAATTCAAATTGAGCTAAATGACTTATGACCGGTATCTGGGTACTGTGTTTTTTCGATGGGTGTTTGGTATCTTGGAAGAGTAAGAAGCAAGCTACATTGTCAAAATCTTCAGCAAAAGCTGAATATATGGCAATGACATTTGCTACTTGTGAGATAATGTGGATTTTAAAAGTTTTAAGGGATTTAAATGTTGATAACTTGGTTCCTGTTAGTTTGTTTTGTGACAATAAGTTTGCAATACAAATTGCTGCTAAACCAGTTATGCATGAAAAAACTAAGCACTTTGATATTGATGTACATTTGGTAACGGAAAAAGTTGCATCAGGGTTGATAAAAACTAAAAAGGTGGAGTCTAAAGGTGTTGTTGATATTCTTACTAAAGCCTTAGGATCAACTTAACATTCTTTGTTAACCAAAAAACTAGGAATATTTAACATGTTTGTTTCATAAGCTTAAGAGAGGGTGTTAAAATTATAACATCTTTTAACAAGCTTATGTAACATAATGGGTCTTAGTGTAAATATTTACAACTAGTTTCTTGATGTTCTAACTTTGGTGTTGGTTTGTATTGATTATGATATTGCAGGACCGGTTTGTAACTTGTGGTTATATAAGCCATCATCCGGATTAGGGTTATAACAGCTTTTCATTCTCTTTCAAGTTATCACATACAAGTTCTTTCAGGGTTTCTTTGGGTTTCATCCTTTCAGTTTAGTGGTTGTTAGATCTGTTTAGTAGTTGTTTAGATCTTCTTGATCTATAGTTGGTTTAGTTTGTTCTTTAGTTTTCTGTGTTTGTAAGTGTTAGTTTTGTATTCTCTAAGATTGCATCCGTGTTGGGGACAATCTATTTTGTATTGTTTGGTCAGTACCTAGTTAGGGACTGATCTATTGTAGCAGTTGATGAATAAAATATCACTAAAGGGAGGTTGGCTGGGTGATTAACAAAGGGGGTTGTTGTTTGTGTACCATGTTTTACAAAAATCACCACTCACAACAATACACGATAAAACCCAACAAATACGAGTAATTTGATAAATATCTTAAAATTTTATGATTTAATTCAAGTGAACACTACATAAAAACAAATAATAAATATTATTATGGCTTCAAACTTTGACAGTTGACGGACTCCACTTCAAAGAATGTCACCAGTTTACTCCACAAAAACTCCAACATGTTAACTGTCAATTTTAGTTTTAATGATTGTCACAGTCATAAAGTTGGGGTAATTAGGTAATCTGATAGTTAAGTAAGGGTCGTTGGGTAATTTAAATAAAATCTTTCTTTAGTAAAAAATGGTCCTAGAATTTAGGGACATGGGTTAGCAGTTGTTGCAAAACAAGGTTAACATCATAGAGAACCAGAGGGAGGTAATTATGTGTCTGTCATCTCAAAGTTTATTTTGTTATTAGTCTTGTTAAATTGTGTCTTTAATTTCAGTGAAGAATCAATGAATTCCAGTTGTGTTGTTTAATTTATCATTTAGTAAATTGTAGTCCGAGTTGATACCGTTACAATGATCATGGAAGGGAATAGCACGTTAAACAAAACTTAGAGGTCATGTTTAAACTTTTGCTACCCAAAGCATTTAAATATCTTCCTGTAGTGGGAACACGTATATTTTTGTATATTGGGCTTTATATCCTGCTTAACACTATGTTCTCGAGATTTTTGATGAGTAAAATTGAAAGAAAGTTGAAGCAAAGTAAAGAAAAGAATGTGAAGAGAAAGAAAGTTCATCAATTATTTTGTGTTCTTCAGTTTTTTAAAAATGAAGTAAAGTGAATGAAAGTGATACATTTATTAAAAATCTCCTACTTTATCGTTTTGTCCTATTATCTTTTCTCAACTTTCATCCCATATACGGGATGAAAGTTTTTAGCTAAAAATACATACACTTTAATCACATTTACTTTGCTTTCTTTCCTTCCAAAAACTTGAGAACATGACATATTTTAAGTTTCTCACCGCTACTTTCACTTTCATTCTTTAACACAAACTTGAGAACATAGTGTAAACTTTGGTAACTTTAGACTACAATACGTATAATAAAATGACAAAAAATATGAAAAATTCCAAGCTGTTTCAAAACCTTGTGAATATTGAAGATAGAAACACAACGTATTCTAAAAAAAATAGCATGATCAGAAATCACAGTCAACCAAAACCTATTATGCAGAGTTATTTTGAATTTTACGTTAACTGCAAATAATGAAAGTGTAAGGGAGTAGTCTGATTATTTCATATGTTATTTATCAAGGACTACTTTTGTAAATATGCATACAATTTTTTTGTACTCATAATTTCACATCCGAAAATATTGGTTCTGTCAACCCGCGTGAATTTGGCAACCTGGTATGTCTAACATTTTGTAAAAAAGTGATGACTAAGTTAAAGAGGGTGAAAGAGTGGTGAGGACGCGAAGGTAGTAAACACCACTACCATTGCAAGGTCGCCCGTTGTTGTGGAAATTCTCCAAATGTGAGCACTATAAAATAAGATCTCATGTTCTTCATGATAATTTAATATCATATTGTATTAGTACTAAAACTGTGGTGTTCCTAACATTTTTTAATCACTGCATGAGTCAATCCTACATAGAGATTGTTGATACAAAAGTTGGGCGTTCCTTGTTTAGACTCTTGTTCCTGTATCAATTGAATCTTAATGTTTGAGACCTACGCACTAAGAGAACAAAGAAAACACTGTTAAGCTTATCGTGGGATTGTTTCCCATGATTATCCTTCGGCGTGAGAGTAAGTACTCGGTTTTAGGGTTTTAGTGAAGAGTTAGGGTTATTAGATGATACTTTAATCAGAGCCGTGATGCCCTTTATATACACACGAAATCCTTGTAGGTTTCGTGTTCCTTACCCTTCGGCGTATCCCGACTTATTTGGTCCATTGATCCTTATCCCATAAATAAAAGATCCCATATCAAGACCGAATATTATAAATTAGATTTTGGGCCTTTGTGAGCCTAAACCTTTATCATGATAGCCCACGCGTGGTGGGCTTGGTATTAGTATCGTCCATTAGCCGGGTTCGTAACCCGAGTGCGAATATACGTCATCATGTCCCCCCAGTCTAGTATGCGCACGGTGCAACCGCAGATGCTAGACTAACAGTCATGACGAAAAATACTCCAGCATACGTGGCGGAGAAGCTTCAAATGTTTCCCGCCAAAAAGAATATACTATGAATCTAGTCCAAATAAATCCAAAAATGTTCCTCAGAAATCGTGGGAAAGTGCAAAAAGTACCTTACCTTTTGATCTCCTAGCCACACGATTAAAGTGAGTGGGTTACACGTGTCAACCATCCATGTGGGTAAAACCCTATATAAAGGGTAACCCCCATTTCACTGTGTTTATCACAGTAAAAAAACCTTCCATCGCCTTCATTGTTAAAAAACTTCCAAACAACAATCAAAACATCAAAAGTACTCTCGAAGGTAATAGCGTGTGCGCTTTTAATTCTAATCATGGTCCGCCAATTACTCGACTTCACATCCGATATAACCGAGGATGAGCTTCGTGAGTTCACCTCAGATTATTATATCCCTGAGGCGTTGCACCCGGTAGTTCCGGGGGCAACTGCATCCATAGCTGATTTCCCCGATGGGAAAGTAGGGGTATACACACGTTTCTTTGAATTCGCTAACCAACGTGTGCCCATTTCGCTGTTCTTGTGCGATATTCTGAACTATTATCGCCTTCATATCTCCCAGCTGCACTGCATAGGCGCAGCTAAAATACGAACTTCGAAGTAAACTGTCGCCTGATGGCGATTAACCCCACAATCCATCTGTTCCGCGCGTTTTACCACTCGACATGGTCAAACGGGTGGGTATCCTTTGCCAAACACGCAGGGCGCTTGCAATGTTATACAGAAAAATTAGATGCGCTTAGGAATTGGAGGGAAAATTTCTTCTGGGTTGATAAGACTTTTTTCCCTTGGGATTTTGCTTTCTATACCCAAGGGTCGCTACCGAAGGATGAGTGCCCAACCCCCGGGACGTATAGCGCAGACGATACGGATACGATAAATGCCAATCGTATCCAGATTAGTGCCTACCCAGAAGAGTTTTTGGTGCACCTGGGCATTAGTCGCAACTACTTCCAACCTCCTAACGAAGTGCCAACCTTCTTGGATGAGGATAACCGGGGTGGGTGCTTGTCCTTCCTTCTCCTTCGCTTATTAGTGTAAGCGCTCTCACTTATTGTAGCTTATGTAACTCTCTTTGCTTTGTTGTTTGTGTTGTGCAGAGATGGATCTATTTCAAGTGGTACGCTTGGCAAGGCCGAGACAAGTGACTGTGGGGGTGTGCCCCTTAAGAGAAGGTGAGGAGCCAGTACTGGAGGCCACTGCGGGGTGCACAATGGAGCTCGCACAGGAGTCAGAGGATACCCCGCCAGTAATCTTGGAGGCGACCCCTGTGCGCAGTGTTCCCACCCCTAGGGAACAATCCCCAGAGGTGGAACTGTCGCGCAGCGATTCGTTGGAGGGCGTGGAGATCGTCAGGGTTGTAAACGCGCCAGAGGAGACTGAGCAAGGTGTGAAGCGTAAGAACGCTGCTGGTGATGATGGCGCCTGTACATCTAAGAGAAGGTGTCATGTCATCCCTGGCAGGCCATCATCATCAGAGGAGGATGCGTCCTCTGCCTTCGTTGACATGGAAACAAATGCCACTCCTCCCCCCAAGTAAGTATTTAGACTTTGTGTTTCTCAAAAATTTCAGTTCATATTCTAGGATAGTATGAAATAGCCTTAAACCGTTGTTATTTATGTGCAGTATTGAAGCTGCTGGGGATGCTGCTGCGCATAAGAGCCAAGGGTTAGGGCAAAGGTGTTTGGGGATATGGCCGCAGACCAACTTATAGAGGAGCTGGATTTAGCCGCTGCGCACCAAGCTACCTTGGTTGCTCAGCTTAAAGCCAGGTACGTCAGTGAAGGCAGTAGCAGTGCGCAAAAGGATCAAGAGATTGCGGTACTAAAGGCTCAGTTGGCTGCTGCTCAGGCTGAGGCGGAGTCAACGAATGCATACTCCAAGAGGCTCGCTAAGGAAAAGATGTCTCTGCTTGCTCAGGTGAGCCAAGAGCGTGCCTGTCTGAAGGACTACAAGGCCGACTGTCTTTGGGTCTTGAGGTATATGGAGCAGTGGAAGAGCAATCATTTCACTGAGTTGGAAGAGCTTCGCGCAGCTGTGGAAGGACACTTGGAGAAGCAAGTTGCGCAAGCTCAGCATCAAATATGATGAAAAGCTTTATCCACACTTGGTGTCCCCATTGCTGAGCGCAGATGGCTCATCAGCCATGGGTTGCGCCTCGCTGCTCTGAGTACTCTGGAGTCGCAGGAGGTGACAGGGGCCTTTGGTGAAGTTGTGCAGTGCGCCTTGGCACGTGGCAAGGCTGAAGCTATTGAGGAGCTCTACGAGAAGAAGATGCTGACAATTCCTCCCGCACAAGTATCAGGCTTCAACGGAAATTCATATGATGAGCTTGTTGCTGCTATGGAGAAGATGAAGTTGCTGGAGCTTCCTCGCATCGCCCAACTGGAGCGTGACCAGGATTACCCCATAAGTGTTATTATGGAGGGGTTGACCTTGGCTTGGCATACAGCAGATGGCGCTGAGGCACAACCAGATTACTTTCTGAAGCCGGATGTGTCGCAGCTGCAGGTACCCATTTTTGCTCAACCGCGTGACATCCTGAACCCCTTTGCCATTGAGAAGGAAATTCCACTGAAGGAATCCTTAGAAGCCCATGCTACTTGGCTTGCAAAGAAGAAGGGGTAAAGGGGAAGGCCATCCTTTGTGGCGTTGGTGCAGCGCATCTTCTGCGGTCTGATGGGGTGTCTGTTAGTGTGGCGACAGTGTCACCCAGAGATAGCGAGTTGTTGAAGAGGCTTGAGGAATCCAAGAGTGCTGCAGGCCAGAGTAGTAGCTCAAAGCTCAGACGCACCTCTAGTATTTAGGCTCTTTTGGCTTTGTAATGTTTTGTAATAGATTAACCTTTTGTTGCACATGTGCACGTTAAATCTATACTTTGTATGAACTCGTAGTCCATAAAATTTGATTGTAATAAATGTGATTGCAGTTGTGATGTTTGTACTTAATTATTGTCTTTGCAATAAACTGTTATATAAACACACTTAAAAAAATGAAATTCACAAGTGTATGTTGTTCATAACTTAATGTATATGTGAATATATATGAAATTCACAAGTGTATGGGTTAATATGCAGCGTACTGCGAATATCATACCAAGGAGTCAAGAGTCTTGATTCCTAACTTGTTAAACGCGCACAGTGTGCATTGTTGCACATCCATCGTGGAATGCACATTGAACTTACTTCAACATCTTGAGAGTAAGGTGTTTAACAAGGATGCGTGATCCAATATTGATGGGTTTGCAACCCTCTTACTCAACGAGTTATTTAGTAGGTTTACTCATCCTTTGCCATCGTGGGCTTTGATAAATGCATGCACGCCATGTAGGCAAAAGGTAACATAACAACAATGCTGAGATGGTAATAAATAACAATATCCAATATTGAGACATGAATGATATGTAATTAACAGAGTAAAGTGTGTCGCGGAGTTAGCTAGAAACCGCGACATTTAATTAATGCTAGCAAGTTTTTGATAAAAGAAAGACATTTTCCTAGATAAAACAAAAATAAAATACACGGATATTTATTGAGCACTTACTAAAGTGCGAAGGTATCCGTGTGCGGGGTCGTGCCCTTTCCTAAAGATAGCATCTCTTGAGATTGCAAATATTCCATGTGCGTTGTAGCTCATGGCCATCCATGTCACGCAGCTTGTACGCGCCTTTTCCTAGTGCTTCTATGACCTCATAGGGTCCTTCCCACTTTGGTCCAAGTTTTCATGTATCTTCTGCGTGGCTTGCATCGTTAGCGCGATATACAAAGTCGCCTGGCCTGAATGAAATGCTTCGAACTTTAGCATCGTAGTATCCCTTCATTTTTGACTTGGCTCTTGCTTCACATATAGCTGCGCGCTCGCGCCTTTCTTCCAATAAGTCCAAGTCTATACGTCGTTCGTCGTCATTGGTTGCGACATTAACTTCCGCCGTACGGATAGTTGGCATCCCAANCTTGTACGCGCCTTTTCCTAGTGCTTCTATGACCTCATAGGGTCCTTCCCACTTTGGTCCAAGTTTTCATGTATCTTCTGCGTGGCTTGCATCGTTAGCGCGATATACAAAGTCACCTGGCCTGAATGAAATGCTTCGAACTTTAGCATCGTAGTATCCCTTCATTTTTGACTTGGCTCTTGCTTCACATATAGCTGCGCGCTCGCGCCTTTCTTCCAATAAGTCCAAGTCTATACGTCGTTCGTCGTCATTGGTTGCGACGTTAACTTCCGCCGTACGGATAGTTGGCATCCCAATCTCAGCTGGTATAACAGCTTTTGTCCCGTAGACAAGAGAAAAGGGGGTGTCTCCAGTGCTAACTTTGATTGTCGTGCGGTGCGCCCATAAAACGTGCGACAATTCCTCCACCCATCTTCCTTTGTGTCTGTCTAGGCGCGCTTTAATTCCTTCGGCCAAACTGCGATTTGCGCGCTCAAACAAACCATTGGTTTGTGGGTGTTTAACCGAGGCGAAGTGTTGTGTAATGTTTAGCTTCACGCACTAGTCTTTGAACGGGTTGTCGCAGAATTGTTTTCCGTTATCCGCAATAATTTCCCCAGGCAATCCAAAGCGGCATACAATATTCTCCCAAGAAAATTGTTTTACTTGATTACCTGTGATTGTCGCCACTGCTTTTGCCTCAATCCACTTAGTAAAGTAGTCTATGGCCACAATAAGAAATTTTAGTCCCCCTGCTGCAACAGGGAAGGGGCCCGCAATGTTGATACCCCACTTATAGAATGGCCATGGCGAGGTAATAGGCGTTAGCTCTTGTTGTGGTTGGCGCGGGATGGGTCTGTGAACTTGGTAGGCGCTACATTTTCTTATCATATCCCGCGCATCGCGATACATAGTGGGCCAGTAGTATCCTGACCGCAAGGCTCGTGCTACAACGGACCGTGGTCCTGAATGCATACTGCATGAACCGGAGTGGATTTCTCGGAGTACGTAATCTACCTGGAGAGGTCCGACGCACCGAAGCCATGGTTGTAAATATGAGCGCCGATATAGGATACCGTCCCGAAGTTTGAAACGCTGCGCTGTGCGCCGTATGCGTCGAGCGTCCTTCTGTTCCTGGGGCAATATGCCCTTGATTATGAATTTGATGATAGGGGTCATCCATGTAGGATCCTGTTCCTCAATCAGCGTAGATATCTCCATTGATGCGAGGTGTAATCTAGCTATGAAAGCAAGAACCACTAGGTATCGTAGTCCCAACGAGGGTTGAATGGATCTTAGTCGTTCAAAACCGTGAGTTATGTGATGTGAATGGGTTTAAAGATATGTTTTGGTTTTGTTTACGCTAATAGACTTTGTTTAAAACTTAATAAAAGTAAAGCGTGTATAAAGAAGTTAAAATGAACGAGAAAAGAAAACATAAACGTAAAAAGAAGTAAAAGAAAGAAAGAAATTAAAATTAAATAAGAACGTAAAATGTTTTTGGTTTTTAAATTTAATAAATGAAAGAAAAGAAAAGTAAATGTTTAAAAAAAATAAAACAAGTAAAAGAAAAATAATCTAAGTTAAAAAGATTAAAAGAAATTTCGGCAGAGTTTCGTTTAGGAATGACCGAACAAAACTCCACTCGAAGAACGATGGAGAAAATAAAAGCCTAGCTCGGCTTGTAAAAGAAATAAGAAAAGAGAAGGAGCAAATAAGACACGACTCAAAGACTTAGACTAAAATTAAACTTGACACAAATAAAAACAATACTCGCTAATAAAATAAAAAATGAAACTCGCTAAGACTTAGAAAAAATAAAATTCGCTAANCACAATGCGTATGTGAATTCCATTCCTTCTAGACTGGTGGATAAGGCCTGCGCCCGACCCGTCCACGCATGAAGATCCATCTGTAAATAGAACCCATGGTTCTTGTAGTTCTACCTCGCTCTGTGAAGGTGCAGCATCAGTATCTGGTTTTTCGATGATGAAGTCTGCTAGTACCTGCCCCTTGACCGCAGTGCGTGGCCTATAAGAGATGTTATGTTCGCCTAGCAATACACTCCATTTTTGTAATCGCCCAGATGCGTCAGGTTTAGAGATAACTTGCTTGATAGGTTGGTCTGCTAGTACCTGCCCCTTGACCGCAGTGCGTATGTCAAAACAGTGTTCATACATTATATCTGTGGATGGCCCTCCATTAACATACATGCAGTGGATATCGTGACCCCCCGCATTTATTTCGATGGTGAGTGGTTCCACCACTACGTTGTCCGCAGCTAAGGTGGGGAAAGAGATTTCGCTTCCATAAGAAAACTTTTTGGCTGACCTTTTGCCTAGTCTTTCGCTGCCATGATTGTATCATGTAGATGGTGTCAGCCTTGTTTTTAGGTGCTTCTTTCTTGCTTCCAGTCTTTTGTTTGTCTTTCCCCTCTTTGATGTTCTTAACTAGATGGTCCAATATGCCTTCTTTTACTAGTTTATCAATTAATTGGCGCAATTGGACGCACTCATTGGTGGTGTGTCCCTTCTGTCCATGGTACTCGCAGTACCCGTTCCCTACGCGCCGGTCTTCTGGGGTGCGCATATGTGGGGGTTTCGGGAAGTTCGCGCCTTCTGTCACAAATATCTCCCTTGGAGTCTTCGTTAGTGGGGTATATTTGTCATTCTCTCGTCCGCTCCCTTGACTGCGGTAGCTTTTGTTACGGTTGCTACTCTGGTCGTTGGATTGTCTCCTAGGCTGTTCTTGTGACCTATAGTTTGAGTAGCTTTTTTTGCTATCCGCAGCTGCGGCTTCTCCTTGGATAAAGGACCTTGTGCGCTTCATAAGTTCATCAAAGGTTTGGGGAACCCTATCATTTAGCTTTTTGATGAGTTATGGGTTATTGATTCCGTTCATAAACCCTGAGATCTTTAGTATTTCCGGACACGCTTTGACGTGTATGCATTCGTCTTTATAGCGCTCCACATAAGCGCTTGTGGATTCCCCTTGGCGCTGTTTTACCCTAGTGAGCTCGACAGGGTTCTTGGCGCACTTCTTCCTCTGAGTGAAGTTCAAGCGAAACGCCTTCCGCAACTCTTCAAACCCATCAATGCTCCTATGTGGGAGCTTACTAAACCAGTTATGCGCATTCCCTACTAATGCAGAATTAAACATGTGGCACCACACAGATTGTGGCCAATTTTTGATGGTAGCGGCTGACTCGAAAATTTTTAGGTGGTCGTCCAGATCACTTGTCCCATCATAAGTTTTAACATTAACGGGCATGCACCTTCTCTTATCTTCTGAAAAATCACTGATGCGCCGAGTAAATGCGTCAACCTTTTGGCGGCGCCAGGGACGAGACATATCTTCGTCCTCCTGGTCGCGGTATCTTTTCCTGGACTTCCAGTGTCCTGTTTCTTCGTCCTCGTTGTCCGAGGAGTCACTTGAAGACGAGCTTGCTCTTCTACGGTGATTGCGTCGGCTATCATCGGAATCTGAGCTTGAAGGGCTTTCACTTGGGGAGCGTCGTCGTCCAAGTCTGCCATGAACCCTGCGACTACCAAGCCTAGTGTGGACATTGGTGCGCCCTCCATCATCTTCACTCTCTGACAGGTACTGTAAGTCAACTGCTTCATTGTCCACCACTTTCCTTCCAATCCTTGTAAATACTGGTGGTCGGCGGGTATTTTTCTCGCGCCTCTCTTTTCGGTAACGCGGTGGAGATGCCTCATATTCAGGGTCGAAGTTGAGCCTGGATTGCAGGTTCCGACTCGACCTCTTTTTTGCTTCCTCTTGCATAAGGGCAGCCAAAGTTTCATAGTTTTGAGACACGAAATCGCTTGGCGCTAGTTCAGGCGCGACTCCTTCTAGCGCGAGGATGTCTGTTTCCAAATCCTCGTTTCGAGCAGGCGCACGTGGCGGCTCAGTGAGGTCTGTTTCTGGCACCGTTTGGTGGGGGTNGAACCCTGCGACTACGCCTAGTGTGGACATTGGTGCGCCCTCCATCGTCTTCACTCTCTGACAGGTACTGTAAGTCAACTGCTTCATTGTCCACCACTTTCCTTCCAATCCTGGTAAACACTGGTGGTCGGCGGGTATTTTTCTCGCGCCTCTCTTTTCGGTAACGCGGTGGAGATGCCTCATATTCAGGGTCGAAGTTGAGCCTGGATTGCAGGTTCCGACTCGACCTCTTTTTCGCTTCCTCTTGCATAAGGGCAGCCAAAGTTTCATAGTTTTGAGACACGAAATCGCTTGGCGCTAGTTCAGGCGCGACTCCTTCTAGCGCGAGGATGTCTGTTTCCAAATCCTCGTTTCGAGCAGGCGCACGTGGCGGCTCAGTGAGGTCTGTTTCTGGCACCGTTTGATGGGGGTGGTGAAAAGGGTGCGCTGTAGATCTCCTGCGCTAGTAGTTGCCGTGGCGGTCTGAATGGTCCCTGTGAGAGCACTGGTTGTTCTAGAGGTCTGCTTAGGGGCTGAATCACTTTGCTGTTTCTTCCCCTGAAGGTTGCTATGTGTTTTCTTCGCCTGCGGAGTCCGCTGTTTTAAGTTTTCGTGCTTTGTCATTCTAGTTTTTAGTAGAATTCTTAGTGTAGGGTCCCACGGATGGCGCCACTTGTTGATACAAAAGTTGGGCGTTCCTTGTTTAGACTCTTGTTCCTGTATCAATTGGATCTTAATGCTTGAGACCTGCGCACTAAGAGAACAAAGAAAACACCGTTAGGCTTATCGTGGGATTGTTTCCCACGATTATCCTTCAGCGTGAGAGTAAGTAATCGATTTTAGGGTTTTAGTGAAGAGTTAGGGTTATTAGATGATACCTTACTGAGAGCCGTGATGCCCTTTATATACACACGAAAACTTTGTAGGTTTCGTGTTCCTTACCCTTCGGCGTATCCCGACTTATTTGGTCAATTGATCCTTATCCTATAATAAAAGATCCCATATCAAGACCGAATATTATAAATTAGACTTTGGGCATTTGTGAGCCCAAACCTTTATCATGATAGCCTACGCGTGGTGGGCTTTGTATTAGTATCATCCATTAGCCGGGTTCGTGACCCGAGTGCGCGGACTATACGTCATCAGAGAATCTTACTTTTTATATGAGTATACGGTATTCATAACTATTAAACTTGTATTTACAAATACCTTCAAATATATTCATATAGATATAGTGGCAATTGCTGCCCATATGGCATCAAACGGATATTATTTAACTAATACATAAATAATTGTTTTAATTGGAATTAGTTGGGAAGAAGCCAACTCAATGGGTAATATAAGAATATATTACTACTAGTTTAATAATATATGGGCGTGGCATCAATTGGGTGATAATTAAGAATAAGATCACATGTTCTTCATGATAATTTAATAATATGTTGTTTAGACGGATTAAACAGTCTCCGGTCATATGCTATGATTTGGATTGAATTGGTATCCAAGCAAAATAAAATGCGAGATCAACAAAAATCATTTTTTCCCCCTAAAAATCAGATAGTTGAATTATAGTCGTTCATTTTTTAATCAAACAAAAAGCCATTTTTAAAATTTTTTAAACCAATCTTGCAAACGATAAATCGTCAAGTTAAAAAAAATACACTATCATGACGAGAATATTTTTATCTTTCAGTAGACGGATACTTTAATATATACTTTCGATGATTTTTTATTGATGAAATTTTCACCCAGAAAACTCACACGTTATTTGTAAAATCACAAGTGATTTGTAAAATCATTTGTGATTTGTTATTTAAAAAATCATGTTTGATTTCATAAATCACATGTGATTTCACAAATCACATGTGGTTTTTAGAGTAATAAATTATATGTGATTTTTTTGGATGAAAATTATGAAAAAAAAAAAAAAAAAAATGTCAAAAGTATACAGAAGTGACTACATGTAAAAAAGATAATTTAATTTTTATTGCGGTGACATAATTAATTTTCTTTAATGGTTTGCGATATATTTTAATTTATAGAAAAAAGAAGAAGAATGAAAATGAATTTTTTAGTTAATTTATTAATTTAAAATGATTAATCTTGACTATTAAATGTAAAAATGTTGGATAAAATTTTAAATGATACAATTTATATATCTTGAACCAAACGCCCCCTCATATAGATATCTAGGCAATTACTACCCATATAGCATCAAACGGATATTATTTAACTAAGACATAATACTCGTAACCCTTTCATTCTTGCATATTTTTTATAGAATACTAAAGCTTCTTTTTCACTAAGAAAACATTGACCAACAGTATGGCTTGTACTGGTTGGTAAGATTTTCTTACCAAAGTTGCACTTTGAATATGGATATACATTGTCCAGTAGGAATACAAATAAAAAAATGGAGTTAATTGTATTTTTTCATGTGGTTTGATTAAATTGCTGGTTTAGTCCTTAAAACTTTGAAAGTGCAGTGATAGTTCTCATTTTGAAGTTTGAATTGCATTTTTGGTCACTGATAAAGTTAAATGACTAAAATACCCTTTGTTTTCTTCTGAAAAAGACAAGGGTAATTTGGTTATTTCACACCGATAAAGACCAAAAATGCAACTTAAACTTCAAAATAGGGACTATCACTGCACTTTCAAAGTTTTTGTGACCAAACCTGCAATTTGGCCAAACCACAAGGACTAAAATGCAATTACCTCTAAAAAAAGGGAAATTTAAGGAGGGAAATTATAATTTAATTAAGGAGGGAAATATAATTTGATTAAGAAGGAAAATTAGAAAATGTACTTTTGGTAGAGATAAGAATTTTAAAGCATCTAGTAATATTTATTTATAGTTTTCACAAGAATCTTGAATACAATTAATGTTTCTAAATTTGTGCCTAAGGGCACATGTTGGAAAAACCATTTCTCTAAAGATCAAATAGTTGAATAATAGTAATTCATTTTTTAATCAAACAAAAAACCTATTTTTCACAATTTTTAAAATAACATATCTTGCAAACGATAAATCGTCAAGGTACGAAAAATACACTATCGCGACGAGAACATTTTTATCTTTCAGTAGACGGAAACTTTGATATATTTTCGACGATTTTGTAGTGTTAGTGTTAAAATTTTCGCCATAAAAATCACACGTGATTTGTAAAATCACACGTGATTTATGAAATCAAACGTGATTTGTAAAATCATTTATGATTTGTTATTTTAGAAAATCATGTCTGGTTTCATAAATCCTATGGAGTATGTCATTTCACAATTCACATGTGGTTTTTAAAGTAATAAATCACGTGTGATTTTTTTGGGCAAAAATTTTGAAAAAAAGTTTGTCGAAAATTTATAGAAATGACTATCATAGAAAGAAAATTTAATTCTTGTCGTGATTTATAATTAATTTCGTGTAACAATTAACGTTTGCGAGATAATTTTAAAGAAAAAATATTGAAAATGAGTGTTTTTAGTTAATTAATTAATTTAAGTTAATGATTAATCTAGACTATTAAATGTAAAAATGATGGATAATGAAGATCAAAAGATTTGATCTTTAGAGAAAAATGAAACTTTTGTCATCAAAACAAAAGAAAAGAATAAAAGTGCAAAAAGTCAATGACTTTGATATGTATAGGGCAGCAAATAAAAAGTCGACTGACTTGGAATTGGCAGCAAGCAAAAAAGAAAAGAAAAATCCAAAAAGTCGACCGCTAAGATAAATTGGCAGCAAGCATAAAAGAAAAGAAGTCCAAAAAGTCGACTGAAGATGGGACACAAACTGATATTATTTCTCTAGTACATAAGATGAAGATGTCGACTGGTATTTTTAGGACACAAATTGGGCTAGGTCCATAACATAAACATAGTAAACCCAATATATTGATGCCACTTACGCTAATAGTATAATTTTTTGAACGTGTTAATAGTATAATAAACCTTAAATATTACTTGTATAGTCGAAGTCATCCGATATCCAAAGTAACTCAAACTCCGAACTGATCAATGGATTCAAGAAACGAGAATTCAAGATATCGTGTGGTAATGCTTCCATGGTTAGCCCATGGTCACATATCACCTTACCTTGAACTAGCCAAAAGACTCGCAGCTAGCAACTTTCATATATATTTTTGTTCAACCTCAATCAATCTTCACTACATCAAGAAGAATCTTGCCCAAAAGTACTCGCAGTCAATCGAGCTTGTTGAACTTGATATGCCGTCCTCCGCTGATCTCCCTCCTCACCACCACACCACAAATGGTCTCCCTCCACACCTCCTCGGCACACTAAGTGCTACTTATAAAAAATCTACTCCCTATTTCACTACCATAGTAGGAAACCTTCGACCTCATCTTCTTATTTATCGATTCAATGCTTGGCTGGGCAGCGGACGTTGCTTCCTTATATAACATCCCTATGGTCTCACGTTTCTTATTCTTTTCTGCAGCATTCTCTTCTATGGTGCTTCATTCTCCTACGGCAAGCGTCATTCATCTATACAATACCCTTTCCTGAAATCTCTCTCTAAAGATCATTGAACGTAGGCGCCGATTCAACTGTATATTTAGTCTTTGTTTAGCCTATATCAACGTCTAGGGTGTTAAGTGTCTGTTTTTATTCTTAGTCAAGTAGGAGTCAGTTTGGTTGGCTTGTGTCCCAAGCCCAACCCGTGTCCTGTTTACAGCCGACTTACAAAGTTGGTTTACCCTCCCCCTCATCTCTATAAAAGGAGGTGAGGGGGGACGAGTTATGGACGTTATTCTTTCGTACTTAATCTAATAATCGATTAAGGGTATTACCTTGTGCATTGCTCTCTCTTTTTCTGTCGACATCTTCTTCAACGATCGGATTTCTTCCGCTCTAGTAACCAGGGGTTGTAGGTGTCGAATAACTACACAAACTTTTGGTATGGTTCCATTTGAAGATTCCAAGGCTACTGCACAATATTTTGAATCCATAAAAAGATCTTGTGGCATCGTCTTGATTAAATCTATGAGCGAATTAGAGGGGAAGTATATATACTACATGTCTCAAATTTCCGATAAGAAAGTGTTGCCTATTGGTCCATTAACTCAAGAATCCAAGAAAGAAGATAACCATGAGCATACTCACATCTTTCAGTGGCTTGATATGAAGAACGAATCTTCGGTTATTTACATATCTTTTGGTAGTGCGTATTTCTTATCGGATAACGAGATAGAAGACATAGCATGTGGTTTGGAGCTTAGCAATGAGAGTTTCATATGGGTCATAAGGTTTCCTGAGGGCACAAAAACTAGTGTTGCACAAGTACTTCCTTTTGGGTTCCTTGAAAGGATAGGAGAGAGGGGTATGGTTATCGAGAAATGGGCACCACAGGCCCAAATTTTGAGTCATGCGAGCATTGGTGGATTTGTGAGTCATTGTGGATGGGGTTCACTTATGGAAAGCATTCGTTATGGCATTCCAATAATAGCAATGCCAATGCAATATGACCAGCCATACAATGCAAGGCTTGTGGAGGCAATTGGAGTTGGGGTAGATGTTGGTAGAGATGCAGACGGGAGGCTTAAGAGGGAGGAAATTGCAAATGTGGTGAGGAATATGGTGGTTGGTGGTGGGCATATGCGAGAAAAGGTTAAGGAGTTGGGTGAGATCATTAGGAAACAAGGTGATGAAGACTTAGATATGGTGGTGATTAATAGTTTGGTCAAGCTATGTGAACCAAAAAACTGAGTATCTCAGAAACATGGATACGTATGAACGCTTGTTCATAAGAAACTTGAATTATGCATGGTTCTTAATGGTCACTGGCTTGTTTGTTTGTCTAAGAATAGACTCACGTCGCTCGTTAGGCTCACGGTTCACTTTCGTTGTCGTTGTTATTCGTATGCATTCCGATCAAACTCTTTATTGTGTATTAGTAGACTTTTTATTTAAATTCTGTCATTTCTATATAGTACTTTCTTTATATTTTTGGTATTTTGTCACCATGCTATTTAATCGTGGAGATATGCAATTTAACTTTTACATGTTCGCTGCGGAATAGTTCAATAGAGGTTGCCAAAATGTCTTATCAGTGTTCTTTTTTGCAATGCAAAAAGCTTTTTAACAATCTAAGCAAAAAAAAAAAAAAAGCTCTTTCAAATAGGAAAAGTCTTTATGAAAGTCCGTTGGAGGAGTTGCTCTAAATCGAGTGGTGAGAAGTAATCTACGAACATCTATCATAATTACTGCAATAAATGGACCATATATTTATTTTTTTTTGAACTTAGACCATATATTTATTGGAAGGAAAGAAAATGTTTACTTAATATCAACCACTACTGAAAAGTCATTAACATACGGGCCCAATTTATTGGAAGGAAAGCAACAAATGAGAAATTATTGACTGTGACCAAACATATGTAGATTTTACAAATGGATTAATTAAAAAGCAACAATAAAATGTTGAGCTAGATAGGACTATGATTCTTATAAAAACTCAAAATACTAAACCGAAGATAAATTAGTCTTTAGAGTTAATTGCATTTTTGGTCCTTGTGGTATGGCCAAATTGCAAGTTTGGTCCCCAAAACTTTGAAAGTGCAGTGATAGTCCTCATTTTGAAGTTTCGGTTGCATTTTTTGTCCTTGGATAAAGTTAAATGACTAAAATACCCTTTGTCTTCTCAGAAAAGATAAGGGTAATTTGGTCATTTTACATCGATCAGGGACCAAAAATGCAACCCAAATGAAGGACTATCACTGTACTTTTAAAGTTTGGGGACCAAATCTACAATTTAGCCATACCACAGGGACCAAAAATGCAATTAACTCTAATCTTTATACAGATGCATAGGTGAATGAGATTTTTCTCGTTCAAATTATTTTGAAAAACAAGTTTTTGAATTAAATGTACGCGGAGTTATCCTCGTNAAAAAAAAAAAAAAATAAAAAAAAGAAACAGAAAAAAAATAAAAAAAAAAAAAAAAAAAGAAAAGAATAAAAAAAATGAAAAAAAAAAAAAAAAAAAAAAAAAAAAATAGAAAAAAAAAAAAAAGGCTCTTTCAAATAGGAAAACTCTTTATGAAAGTCCGTTGGAGGAGTTGCTCTAAATCGAGTGGTGAGAAGTAATCTACGAACATCTATCATAATTACTGCAGTAAATGGACCATATATTTATTGGAAGGAAAGAAAATGTTTACTTAATATCAACCACTACTGAAAAGTTATTAACATACGGGCCCAATTTATTGGAAGGAAAGCAACAAATGAGAAATTATTGACTGTGACCAAACATAAAATGGATTAAAAAGCAACAATAAAATGTTGAGCTAGATAGGACTATGATTCTTATAAAAACACAAAATACTAAACCGAAGATAAATTAGTTTTTAGAGTTAATTGCATTTTTGGTCCTTGTGGTATGGCCAAATTGCAAGTTTGGTCCCCAAAACTTTGAAAGTGCAGTGATAGTCCTCATTTTGAAGTTTCGGTTGCAATTTTTGTCCTTGGATAAAGTTAAATGACTAAAATACCCTTTGTCTTCTTCAGAAAAGATAAGGGTAATTTGGTCATTTCACATCGATCAGGGACCAAAAATGCAACCCAAATGAAGGACTATCACTGTACTTTTAAAGTTTTGGGGACCAAATCTGCAATTTAGCCATACCACAGGGACCAAAAATGCAATTAACTCTAGTCTTTATACAGATGCATAGGTGAATGAGATTTTTCTCGTTCAAATTATTTTGAAAAACAAGTTTTTGAATTAAATGTACGCGGAGTTATCCTCGTGACCGTTTCTGGACCCCTTCTTTGGTTACCACCAAATGTGCAGTTAATGTTTGAACCTTAAACTTCTCATGAGGAGGTTATGTGATTTATCACAAGATAATTTGATAGCAGTTAATTCATCTACTGCGACAACATACACCTTATTCTCTTCAATATCTATGTTAATTTTTTACTGTACTAGTCTTAGTTATTCATTAAAATGAGATCCATTGTTGATCAAGTTTTGAAATCGGTATATAGATAAGGTAAAGTGTCTATAATTGTAATAGTTTTTCTCTTATGTTGTTATTGTATAGTTTCTCTTTTTGTTATTTTTTATATAGCAGGTTTCTACGATTTTTGTTTATGAGGATTAACCACTATCTGAGGTACCTCTTGAAAAAGATGATGATGAAGATGAGACGAGTATAAGTCAATCACAAATTAGAGAAACGTTTACGAGAAAGATGTTGAGCTGCCTATACACTTCGTTTCACTGAAATCAACATCAACATAGTTGTAAAGTCATTAGGCTCAGCTTGTTTGGATCCGGTATGCATCTTAAATCATGTTGCTTGTATTTTCACATAGAATACTCAAAATCGCATAAACATAAATCCATTAGTGAAATAAATTTTTACAGAAAAAATTATGAAAAATCTTATAAGAGTTGATAAAAGTGGTCGTTAAAGTTAAATAATAGATATTTAGAAGAAAAAAAAGTTTAAAAATAACAAAATGTTAAAAGTTTAAGGATAAGATAAGTTGTGACAAACTATTTAACATAATATGATAATTTCATCAATATTCTTACAAAACTTTAGAATTACATAGATTACAGTTTTACCTATCTATTGTTGGGAATTCTAGAAAGTACTGCTGAGGAATGCTGCTGAAAGGATCCTGCAGATAGCTTTGCTAGTTTCTGCTGACAGTGTTTCTGCGGATGATATGATTCTGCGGATATAGTATTCCGTAGAATGTGATAAAATATTATGTTTAGATTATTTTAGGACAAGATATGTAGAATATCTTTTATTGTCTTAATGTTATTTGTTTCTTGTAAGAAAGGTTAGGGTTTCTTGTAGTATAAAAGGAACCCTTGGCCAATGCATTATGTACGTTTTAGAAAACAATATTAGTTGATAATAAACGATCCATAGAGGATCAAAGCATTCTTAGTATTTGTGTTGTGCTTGTATTTGAATTCCGCTATACAGTACAAGTTGAAGAGATTCTCCATTAGTGTGTTTGTGATTACATAAGCATTACTAACGATCCACGTAGGCTCAAAGATCTATCAAGGTCTTAAGTTTCAACAAGTGGTATCAGAGCCAGGTTTCACAAACACTTATACTAACACTTATGATCCTTGAGCCTACGTGGATCGTTATACCTCCTCAATCTGCCTCAATGATTTTTGTATATTATTTTTGTTGTTGTTTTAGAAACATCCTCTTAAAAGTAAAGCAGTAGGCATAGTGGATAGTGGTTGTTCTAGAAGCATGTCAGGGAATAAAGACATAATACATGATTTTGTGCCAATTCAACATGGTGGCTCTGTAACTTTTGGTGGAGGTGGAGGTAGAATCACTGGGAAAAGAACCATAAGAACACCTAAGTTGGACTTTCAGAATGTGTACTTTGTGAAGGAACTGCAAAATTTCAATTTGTTCTCAGTCTCACAAATTTGTGACACCAAGAACAAAGTCTTCTTCTCTGAGGATGAATGTCTTGTGCTGTCTAAAGACTTTCAACTTCCAGCAGATACAAACATTCTGCTGAGAGTTCCAAGGAGTCACAACTTATACACATTCAACTTGTATGATGTCCAACCTGCAGGTGATCTAACATGTTTGGTGGCTAAAGCATCTCTAGATGAATCTACAAAGTGGCATAGAAGGATGGCTCATGTAAACTTCAAGACCATCAACAAGCTTTCCAAACTTGGTCTAGTTGATGGACTTCCTTCCAAAATCTTCACCAATGAACACAACTGTGTTGCATGTAACAAAGGGAAGCAACACAAAGCCTCATACAAATCCATCAAAGCTGTGAGCACCATTTCAGAACCTCTTCAGCTGCTGCATATGGATCTTTTTGGTCCAACTCAAATCCGCAGTATTGATCACAAGTCCTTCTCATTGGTAATCACTGATGACTATAGCAGGTTTTGTTGGGTATTCTTTTTGAGAACTAAAGATGAAACTTTTCCAACTCTAAAAGAATTTATAACCCTTGTTGAAAACCAGCTAAATAAAAAGGTTAAATGTATTAGGTGTGATAATGGGACAGAGTTTAAAAATGCCTTGTTAATTGAACTTTGTGGGTCTAAAGGGATAAAAAGGGACTATAGCAATCCAAGAACCCCACAACAAAATGGGGTTGCTGAGAGAAAGAATAGAACCTTGATAGAGGCAGCAAGAACTATGCTTGCAGACTCTAAATTACCCACTATGTTCTGGACTGAAGCAGTAAGCACTGCTTGTTATGTTCTGAATAGGGTATCAATCACTAGACCTCATAACAAGACACCTTATGAACTTCTCACTGGTAAAGTTCCCAGTATTACACACTTTATACCTTTTGGTTGTCATGTGACCATTTTGAACACTAGTGATCAATTAGGAAAATTTGATGACAAAACAGATGAGGGATATATTGTGGGGTATTCAGCTCATAGTAAGGCCTATAGGGTGTATAATATGACTGCTAGAAAGATTGAGGAAACTCTTAACCTGAGGTACCTAGAAGAAAAGCCTAATGTTCAGGGTCAGGGTCATGCCTGGTATTTTGACCTAGATTATTTGATTGATTCTTTGGGTTATACTAGATATGTTTCTAATCAATCTGCAGGTACCAATGAGTCTCCCACTAACAATCAAGGAGCCATGGATGCTGATTCTGACTCTGACTCTGAGTTAGAGGAAGCAACTATTGTTGTTCCTTCTTTTCCCTCTCCTCATGTTTCAGGTTCACAGGAGATACATGCTTCTGATGTGGATGGCATAGATTCATGTTATGCAGAGGCATTAGCTAGACTCCAGCAGCAAGAACATGCAACCAATGAAGATGCTGATGTACTTGGTTTAGAGTTTGCTAAAGATACTGAAGCACTCTTGAGGCAATCTGCTAATAATGTCCGCAGAAACATAGAATCTGCTGATAGTAGTCCTGTCTTTGCTGACAAAGTACCTCATGTTCATGCTGATCCAGATACTGCTGATGCTATTCCTGCTGGACCATCCAATTCTGCTGACCCTTTTCCCACTTCTGCTAGTCCATCCCAGAGCTTTGAAGACCCTTTTGGTAGATTTTCATCCCCCACTGATCTTGGTAATCATCAACAAGCTACTGGCATTTTCAGTACCTCTTCTTATGATGATGATTTTGCTGCTACACTAAAGAATCTTCAACCATCTGTTGAAGTTAATCCCATCCCTACCAAAAGAATCTACACTATCCATCCTCAAGAGAACACCCTTGGAGATCCCAATGCAACAATTCAAACAAGGAGTTCAGTGAAGAAAACACAATTTGGAGAATATGCTTTTGTTACTTATGTCATGGCTCAACAAAGAGACAACCATACAGGTCAACAACATTGTATGTTTGCTTGTTTCTTATCACAGGTTGAACCAACAAGTGTAGCACAAGCACTTTCCATTGTGCCAGTTGGGTAGAAGCTATGCAAGAGGAGATGCAACAATTCAAGAATCAAGAGGTTTGGATTCTTGTGCCACTTCCTGATGGAAAGTTTGCAATTGGGACAAAGTGGATCTTGAAGAATAAAAGGGATAGTCGGGGCATTGTGGTAAAATATAAGGCTAGATTAGTAGCTCAAGGTTTTTGACAAGAAGAGGGGATTGATTATGATGAGGTATTTGCACCAGTGGCTAGGGTTGAGGCCATTAGAATCTTTTTGGCCTTTGCTTCTTATATGGGGTTTGTGGTCTATCAGATGGATGTGAAGGGTGCCTTTCTATATAGGGAGATTGAAGAAGAAGTATATATTACTCAACCTAAGGGTTTTGAAGACCCAGAGCATCCTAACCATGTGTACAAAGTTGTGAAAGCTCTCTATGGACTTCATCAAGCACCAAGAGCCTGGTATGCTAGGCTATCTACATTCCTGCTGAAACATGGTTACAGAAGAGGAGCCATTGATAAGACTCTCTTTATCAAGAAGAATTCAAGGGATATCATTCTTGTGCAAGTATATGTGGATGACATCATCTTTGGATCAACTAAGGAAGCTTGGTGCAGAGAATTTGAGGACTTGATGAAGGGTGAATTTCAGATGAGTGCTATGGGAGAGATGACTTTCTTTTTGGGTCTACAAGTGCAGCAAAAGCCTGATGGTATCTTCATCCATCAAGAGAAGTATGTGAAGGACATTCTTCAGAAGTTTGATATGGAGAATGTTAGGACTGCAACTACCCCATATGAAACTCCCAAAACTAAGAATAACCTTGAAGCAGATCCTGCTGTCAATGTTCACATGTACAGGTCCATGATTGGGTCACTTATGTATTTGACAGCTTCAAGGCCAGACATTACATTTGCTGTGAGTGCTTGTTCTAGGCACCAAGTCACACCTTTGACTTCCCATCTCAATGCAGTGAAGAAGATCTTTAAGTATCTTAAAGGCCAACCCAAACTTGGTCTTTGGTACCCAAGAGAGTCTCCTTTTGTACTGGAAGCCTACAGTGACAGTGATTATGCAGGTGCTAATTTGGATAGAAAATCCACTACTGGAGGTTGCCAATTCCTTGGAAGAAGGTTAATATCTTGGCAGTGCAAGAAGCAAACAATTGTGGCCAATTCTTCTACTGAAGCAGAGTATGTTGCTGCTGCTAACTGCTGTGGCCAGGTTCTTTGGATACAAAATCAACTACTTGATTATGGGTTCAATTTCATGAACACTAAAATCTTTATTGATAACCAAAGTACCATATGCATTGTTAAGAATCCAGTATATCATAATAGAACTAAGCACATTGAAATTAGGCACCATTTTATTAGGGATGCAAATGAGAAACACTTAATTCAGGTGCTTAAAATCCATACAGATGATAATGTGGCTGATCTTTTAACAAAGGCGTTTGATGGACCTAGGTTTAATCACTTAGTGGTCCATATTGGGATGCTTAACCCTTGAATGCTGTGTTTGAGGGGAGGCATAGGCCTAATGGGAGGCATATGCCTCTGGGGAGGATTTGTAGAAAATGTATTTTGTATAATTACTAACCATGTTTTGCAGGTTACTTGTTGTATATACTAACAATTATTTGGATTAGATTGGTTTGTGTGTTTTGGTCTGTGTGTTTGTTTTGCAGCAAAGCTGATTCTGCTGCTGTATGTTTCTGCTGAGGTTACTGGTTCTGCTGATAATATTGCTGCTGATAACATTTCTGCTGATATTTGGAAGTGCATCCGTAGATCAGTAAAATCAACATAATCAAGTATACTCAGGAAACATACATCAAAATGATTGTTAAGGGCAAAGTAAATTCATTTATCATCAAAAGTTTATTACAAAGGATGGTGATTCTACAGACCCTGACAAAATTGAAACATGACTCTAAACCCTGACACTACTCCACCTTTCCTTTCCCCTTCCCATCATCATCAGAAAGGTCTGAATCAAAACCCCAATTTGGAGGTTTGGAAACATTCTCTGCTGATCCTGTTGGAGTTGAAGGAGCTTGATCTTGGGGTTCATCCTCATCTGAGGAAGTACACAGGAAGGGTGATATGAGCTCTCTTGCAGGTGGTTGGAGAGGAATCCAAGGATTGGAGTCTTCTGAAGATTCAGGTGACATGGCTGGATTGGGAACTATGCTTGAAGATCCAACATCATTCATCTTCTTTTTGGATGACTTTTTGGGAATCTGGTTCTTTTCTGCATCTGAGGATTCATCTGTGCTCCTTGTTGGTGATTCATTAAGGTTTGAAGCATCAGATGAAGATTCAACAATTTGGGGTTTTGAGCTCATGGTTCTTGGTATTGGTGGATAATTAGGTTTGGTGAAAGTTTGGATCTGTTTTATAGGCAAAAGTCAAAGTGTAGGTCCATTAATGCATATTAGGTGGCAGAATAAATGCTCTTAGATTTCTGCTAAAGATATTTTTGCACAATACCACTGAGCGTGATTCTGCTGATCAAATGGTTCCTACGGATAGCTTATACAGTTCCTGCTGAGAGGGGTTTCTGCTGAGTGTAGTTCCTGCTGATATTTTTTTAGTTCTTTCAGAAGTATCTACCTTATGCATAGAACAAGATGAATGACAACAAAGAGATAAATTAAAAGTTCATTCATATTCACCAAAAGAAGTTACAATCAATCCTAACATCTAAACAAACACAACTGAACACATCTTAGCACCTAATCCTGATTTCTATTCCCTTTGAGGGTACAAAATAAAGCTTTCCATGCAACAAGCTTGTCAACGAGTGTCTCAGTCTTGTTCTCTTAATATGTATTGGCCCTCGTACTCAAAAGACTAAACACATCGTAGCAACTTACTCAAAATACTGAACACATCTTAGCACCTAATCCTGTTTTCTCTTCCCTTTGCCCTTGGGATCAGATGTGCCTTCACCAGCCCCCTTGTTCCTCAGCACCTTCACCACATCTTTGGACTTTGTGTCAGGGGTCCATAGCTTCTTGCAAACAAGCCCCAATACTTGTGGAGGTGGTTTTGGTAATCTCTTGGCAAGATGAGGAACTGGTATCTGGCTCATCCCAGCCACAACTCTCTCCATCTCCTTTGTCAGAAGCTTTGAAAGAGGTGGTGGTTCAGAAGGCCCTTCATCCAAATCCTCAAGAAACAAAAACTCCATACGCCCTGTGGCATCAGGGGTATCTGAGTCAGAGGATGAAGAAGGAAGTGGTGGTGATGGTGGAGGAGGAGGAGCTGGTACATCATGTCTCCTTTTGCGTGCTTCCTCCTTAGTTCTTGATGAGACGAAAAGTGTACCCGTTTTAAGGGCTCATTTAAGCCCTAATTCGAGTAAATATGATCAAATATTGCCCTAAATCATTCCTTTTGTCATTTTAGGTACCTTTGAGAAGAATTCTGGAAAACATGCATATTTGGACGATTTTGGAGCATAAAAGTAAAAGAAACGACAAAGTCTCAAAAGAAGCTGGATTTCCTACCTGACGGCGTCAGAGTCACAAGGTGACGCCGTCAGCCAACGTTGACAAAGGAGTGAAATCAGATTACACTAGACGCCCTATGAAGAAAACAAGATGTTTACACCTGACGGCGTCAGGTGTTAGAAAGAGTAGGCCGTCAGGTGTTAACTTAAAGAGTGACGGCCCAGAGTAAATTAAAGGGTGACGGCGTCAGAAGTAAATCTAGGCCATCCGAGAACCCTAATGGCGGCGAGCTGACGGCGTCAGAACCTATAACCTGACGCCGTTGGAATGTAAAATCTATATACTTTTCTATTTTTCATTCATTAGTGTGGAACTTTGGTGGAACTTTTAGTACAAAACCTTAAAGACGAATTTGGCTGTATTTTCAAGGGTTTTTCACCCTTGAATCCTTCATGTTCAATTAAGGATAAGTCCTCACTTAAATTAATAAGCACCATTACAGAACCTCTTCAGCTGCTGCACATGGATCTTTTTGGTCCAACTCAAATCCGCAGTATTGATCACAAGTCCTTCTCATTGGTTATCACTGATGACTATAGCAGGTTTTGCTGGGTATTCTTTTTGAGAATTAAAGATGAAACTTTTCCAGCTCTAAAAGAATTTATAACTCTTGTTGAAAACCAGCTAAACAAAAAGGTTAAATGCATTAGGTATGATAATGGGACAGAGTTTAAAAATGCCTTGTTAATTGAAATTTGTGGGTCTAAAGGGATCAAATGGGACTATAGCAATCCAAGAACCCCACAACAAAATGGGGTTGCTGAGAAAAGAATAGAACCTTGATAGAGGCAGCAAGAACTATGCTTGCAGACTCTAAATTGCCCACCATGTTCTGGACTGAAGCAGTAAGCAACTGCTTGTTATGTTCTGAATAGGGTATCAATCACTAGACCTCATAACAAGACACCTTATGAACTTCTCACTGGTAAAGTTCCGAGTATTACACACTTTAGACCTTTTGGTTGTCATGTGACCATTTTGAACACTAGTGATCAATTAGGCAAATTTGATGAGAAAGCAGATGAGGGATATATTGTGGGGTGTTCAGCTCATAGTAAGGCCTATAGGGTGTATAATATGACTGCTAGAAAGATTGAGGAAACTCTTAACCTGAGGTACCTAGAAGAAAAGCCTAATGTTCAGGGTCAGGGTCATGCCTGGTACTTTGACCTAGATTATTTAACTGATTCTTTGGGTTATACTAGATATGCTTCTAATCAATCTGTAGGTACCAATGAGTCTCCCACTAACAATCAAGGAGCCATGGATGCTGACTCTGACTCTGACTCTGAGTTAGAGGAAGCAACTATTGTTGTTCCTTCTTTTCCCTCTCCTCATGTTTCAGGTTCACAGGAGATACATGCTTCTGATGTGGATGGCATAGATTCAAGTTATGCAGAGGCATTAGCTAGACTCCAGCAGCAAGAACATGCAGCCAAAGAAGCTGTTGATGCACTTGGTTTAGAGTTTGCTAAAGATACTGAAGCACTCTTGAGGCAATCTGCTAATAATGTCCGCAAAAACATTGAATCTGCTGATAGTAGTCCTGTCTTTGCTGACAAAGTACCTCATGTTCATGTTGATCCAGATACTGCTGATGCTATTCCTGCTGGACCATCCAATTCTGCTGACCCTTTTCCCACTTTTGCTAGTCCATCCCAGAGCTTTGAAGACACTTTTGGTAGATTTTCATCCCCCACTGATCTTGGTAATCATCAACAAGCTACTGGCATTTTCAGTACCTCTTCTTATGATGATGATTATGCTGCTACACTGAACAATCTTCAACCATCTATTGAAGTTAATCCCATCCCTACCAAAAGAATCCACACTATCCATCCTCAAGAGAACATCCTTGGAGATCCCAATGCAACAGTTCAAACAAGGAGTTCAGTGAAGAAAACACAATTTGGAGAATATGCTTTTGTTACTTATGTCATGGCTCAACAAAGAGACAACCACACAGATCAACAACATTGTATGTTTGCTTGTTTCTGATCACA
>LBNU01033201.1:76570-105108 GCA_014162995.1 Artemisia annua
ATATAACTTTAACTGAGGAACAAAGAACTGCTCAGTTGAAAGATTTTATTGAGATGAAGAACAGACAAGCACTTCAAGAAGCAATTGGTTCAGTCAGAAAGGGTCAAAATAAACCAAGACAACCAACTAAGGCACAAGTTATTTCATGGATGAAGATTTACTGTTGCAATGTTGGTGGTTGGAAAATGCATCAATTCAAAGGAATGACCCATGATCAGGTTGAAGGTGTCTACTACAGAGTTAAAAGGCAAAATCTTGACTTTATTCCCATGAATTCTGAAGAGAAAGGCTAAAGATACAGAACCTCAGACTCAAAAGAAGACAAGATTTGTTGAACAATAAAAGGTTCAGTCTGAGAAATTCACAGAAGAACAGCTGACTGATATGATTTTGATAGAAGAAGAAGATTTCTATCCAGACCCACTGCAAGTCAGACATCCTATCATTGATTGGGAAGTTTACACTGCTAGCAACTTTCCTTCAACATGGAAAATTACAAGGCTAGGTGGTGAAACTTCTTCATTCATTCAGTTTGAAAAACTTATCAAAGCATGTGACAGAGATGATCTTAATGCACTGTGGAGATTGGTTCAAGAAAGATTTGATGCTGGCAGGCTTAAAGATGTGAAGGAAATGCAGTTATGGGTTGATCTAAGAAGGCTCTATGAACCAAACCTGACTGACAACTTTTGGAAGTTTGAAGCTATAGGTATGGAAACTACATGGACTTATTATGACTCATGTGAAGTTCATCATGTTTCTACAAAAGCTGGAGTGGATGCTTTTATGTTTGTTGAGAAAGAATATCCACTTAGAGCTGGAACTCTTACTTCAATGTTGTCAACACAAATAAGTGTCCATGAAGATATTGAGAAAGTAAGAGCATTGATTAAAAGGATTCAAGAACAATGTTCAAGAGCTATTCAAGCATTAAGAAGAAAGTGAAGTGCTTGGAAGAATTCCCAAATCCTAAGCGATGATGCAGATTGAAGAAACTTATTGATTTGCAGAGAAATCATAAGTTTAGGGGAGGATTGTTGGGAATAAAGCTAACAGTTACCACTGATAAGCTTGTGGAAGACACTGCTGAAGAATGCACTAGCATTGGAAACACATTACCACTGCTAGAACATATTATTACCACTGCTATTAGGATAACTGTTATGTATTCGAATATAGAAAAGATCTTCATATATATTCTATTTTATTAGTTTATCTTTATCTTGTAAAGGACTCCTTGTGCTATAAAAGGAGGTCCTAGGTCATTGATATAGGTACGCATTAACATTAGAAAGCTTCAAGGTGTAACCCTAGTGATAGCTAAGATCACTCGTATTATTCTCAATAATATTGAAGCTTTGGTGTTTAACTTACAACTTTTCTCACTTGCATTACATCATTCAATAAACATTCTAAGTATTGTTAAGTATATTCCGCGTGCTTAATAATATAACTCAAAGTATCACTCTAACACAAGGCGTATGTTTAGATCCTACATATAGGGTTTGCCGCCGATTTTACACGAGGTTTGCCTAGATTGTTTTCTCAGGTTTAACATATTATTTTGGACAAGAAGGTGAACATGGAATCAAGTTCATGACATCAAGCTTTTGGAGTCGCTTTGATCTTTGAGCTTTTTACATCATCTTGGAAGAAGATCTAACCATGTTACCACACGATCCACATCAAACGAATCAGGAGAGTATTTGATTCATTCTTTCTTTTCCTACTTTTATATCTTTTATGTGAACATTGGGGACAATGTTCGGTTTAAGTGTAAGGGGGGTAAATGAAGGCACCTTAGAAAATGCAATTATGCTTGATTTTTGTTTTGTTTAAAGGTATTTGTGTAATAAAACTGAGAGAAATATTTGTTAGGGAAATTTTAGCGCAAATTTAAATTTTTTTACAACATTTAGGAGTAAAACTTTAGGCATGATAAGCGTCTCATTGATAGGGAATTGTATGGCTAGCACAAAAACCGTACAACTCAAAAATTTTCCCCAAATATGTGAGGTACGACCCTAGAATTGTTAGGAAAAGCATTCATTGTTGGTGCTTGTGTGTGTACCGGTAGCCTATAGATTCTAGAACTTGCGTTAGTGACCATCCCAAATCCACAAGTAAGACTACATTCGTGTAGTTAGATTTACTAAATGATAAGAAGCATTAGGATAAACCCATGTTTTACACCCGTAATATTATTACATTGACTTCATTGGTCAAGTAATTCTCCCACACCTTAGCGTTGTACTCATTTTTAGTACACGATACCCCTAGTACACCACTCAGAGCCTATCTTTTCGTTTCTAACTTTAAGCATTTTACTTAAAGGAAGAATTTGTTTACAATCCACCCCAAATGTACACCTAAATCGCCTTAGCCTACCTTGTATGCACTCATCTTTAGTGCATTACTGTGACAACATTTGTTAGACCCTTAGTTAAGTGTCTTATTACATACATGGTTGCTAAGTCGAGTCATATCCTTGTACATATTGTTTTGGGACGATTGGGACTCATGGGTAAAGTACTAATATAATGGAGTAATGGGGAAGAAGTCAATTGTTACCCCCACATGTGCGTTAATATTTTAAAGTACTCCAAGTTTTTCAATTTTTTTAATTCGAGTCATTAGAATAGTTAATTGTAAAGTATGTAAAAGTTCAAGTGTAAGGGGAGAACCGAGGCCCCTATGATGTATTATTTTGGATGGTAGGGTAAGAGTGTATGAAAAAAAAATCAAAAAAGAAGAAAAACGAAAAAAATTGGAAAAAGAAAAGTAGAAAAAAACATACGGACTACCATCCCGTTTCATTTTTATACTTATTTATGTTTATGTTATTTTCTTATTAGCTTAAGTCGAGTCGAGTATTGGCTTAGCAACGCCACTTTGTGCATGTATTTGATCAAGATAATTAACTCGCCACCACTAAAATACCCTTTATTCCAACCAGACCGTGTTATCATATCCCTACACCCAACATTATAACCCTTTGAAAAGCCCTCTTTGATAGTTTATCTTAGGTGCTTACGCCTAGTGGAGGAGGTTTTTGATCCTTTCCCAAGCCTATAGTAATCTATTTGCTATGACAGCTAGTGAGTGATATTCCTTCCATTTCCATTTAGTTATATAGGTTTATAACACCCGAGAGATGAAAGTANTATAACCCTTTGAAAAGCCCTCTTTGATAGTTTATCTTAGGTGCTTACGCCTAGTGGAGGAGGTTTTTGATCCTTTCCCAAGCCTATAGTAATCTATTTGCTATGACAGCTAGTGAGTGATATTCCTTCCATTTCCATTTAGTTATATAGGTTTATAACACCCGAGAGATGAAAGTATCCAAACACTATTTGTGACGTGCTAGTGTATGATTTTCGTGCTTGTTATGACTAGGGTTGAATAACTATTTGTTGTAATTATTTTTATATTAGTGTTAAATGACCCCTAGCTCATATTTTGATTGGAATAAAAGCTCATTTGCTTGAGGACAAGCAAATCTCAAGTGTAAGGGTGTTTGATGAGGCGAAAAGTGTTACGCTTTTAGGGGGTCATTTAAGCCCTAATCCGTAATTATTTGATCAAATATTGCCATAAAGGAAGCATTTTAGGTACTTTGAAGAGGAAATCTGAAAAAGGAAGCATTTTGGACGTTTTTTGAGCATAAAAGTAAAGAAAATGACAAAGTCTCAAAATATGTTGGAAATTGTACCTGATGGCGTCACGTTATACCATGTGACGGCGTCACGCTTTGACAACAAGGAGGATAATTTTTACACCAGACGCCCCAGAAAGATTTTGAAGTTTAATACGTGATGGCGTCACATGTTACCAAATGTAGGTCGTCACGTTATGTGCTAAAGGGAGACAGCCCAGAAGAGAATAGAGGGGGACGGCGTCAGAAGTGGATATGAGCAATGCGAATGGTATTTTGGCGGCGAGGTGATGGCGTCACACCTTATAAGGTGACACCGTCAGATTGTAAATTCTATAAATATTCGTCTAATTTTCATTCATTAGTGTGCAACTTTTGGGAAGAAACCCTAGCTCGTTTTTTCTACTGTATTCTGAGGGTTTTCCACCCTTGAAACTGGGATGCTTTATTGAAGATAAGTCTCTTCCAAATCATTCAATATGTTTATGTACTGTGTGATTATATCTTATGCTTGTCTTTCAATTAACATGCTAGGCTAGGTCTTTATTGTGTTTGCTTAGATCTAATGAAACCTAGCTATTGATTTTATATTGTTGGTTTGCTAGTGATTAATGTGGGTGGGTGAAGTCGATGTTAGGCTTAAGAAAACTGGCTAACCTCCTATACGGTAACTTGCTTGAACGTCTTAAGAAATATGAAGCGGATGTGTACTACGATTATTTTGTTGTATTTAATGCATGAGCGAATTCTAATGATCCCATGTTAGGAGTTTTTAGTCGGCTCGTCATAGGAGTGAAGTAGGAGCTTATAGAGTTAGGGAAGATCGTACACGGCCCTACGAATGGTTTAAAGGGATACAACCCGTCATCCATACAGTTACAACAAACCAATTAACATATTAAAGATAGATAGGGAGTAAGGAAATCTAAGTAAACACATATTTCTCTTATATAAGTGTCATAACCACTTCTATTTTCTAGTTATTTTATTTTATTTGCAAAAATAGTTATTTGGGTTAGTTGACTAGCAACTAATTCCGCCCACTCTTCCAAAAACTGAGATTTTACTTGCTTTCATTAAATATAAAAATACAAAAAGAATCATCCCTCAACCCCTAGACCTAAATAGAGTAGCTTTTCAAGCCTAACGACACTATTCCCTAAGAGAACGATCAATCCCCCGGTACTTGCCACTTCACTATACTACATCGGTCAGGTACACTGCCTGGTGGTGGTTGTAAGCTTCTTAAGATCCCTTGAGAGGTAAAACCTAAGTGCAAGGTTGCAAAACCCACGCATCAACTTTCCTAAGAGTCCTAGGGTAATCAAATCCCTCTGCACTAAAAGGATAAAGATGGAGTGGGTCGCGACCCTCCGTCAGTAGTCAAATTATACGATTGCCAAAACCCTTGGTTCAAATTATGAAGGTACTTACTACGACCTTAAAATGTATAACAACGTTTATCAATAACGTTAAGAGAAGAAAAATATATAGCAAAAGTGGGATATGCTTCCCTCATTCATAAACTATGCTAACACATATAGCATAGAAAATAGCTACCACCAACATGATAAATATTGTCTTGGTCGAAGCCTTAAAAACACAAAAGCATAAAAATTGTTTAGATGTAGGTCATAACCTACGAAGGACAAACTGTTAATTGTTTTAAGGTTATATACCACCCTTGGGGCCAAATAACTGCAAACAGTGTAGCCTTCATTCTTTATGGGGGGACTTAGGACTTCCCTGAGCAACAGGGGACGGGGGCTTCTCAGGACTTACCTTGGCAGGGGATGAAGGTTCCTCAACATTTGTCTTGTTATTTGGAAAGGGAGGCTGCACAGTGGATTCCTTATTCACCGGAGAAGGAGGTTTCTCGGGAGTAGTCTTCACAGATGGAGGCTTGATAGGAGTGACCTTATTGCTTGAGGAAAGAGGTTGTACCCTTCGAGGCTTCTTTGCAAGAAGTGATTCAATCAGAGCTGTCGGGTCTTTGGTTGCCTCACGGAGGAAGGGGTACTCTGCCCTTGCTAGGGCACTGCTGGCCTCATCATACTCCCTCTCATGGGTAGAGCAGTAGTAGGACACCTTTGTTAAGTCAACTGGCTTGCCAGTCGTAGCAATCTCTTCAAGAGTTGTGCATTTCACATGATACATTGCAGCATTCACCAAATCTGCTATCATTTTCCCAACCTCATCACTATGGTACAACTCCATAGCAATATAAGGAACAACCTTCGACACAACCGTAGCTCTGTGCTTTTTAAAGCTTTATGTTGACGCTTTAACCCATTGAGTTCTTCTCGGAGCTTGATATCCTTATCTTTGAGCTTTGTTCTTTTCGACTCTAGACCCTCACACTTGGACTCCAGGGTAGCAATTTCCTCCTAGTATTCTCCCATCTTTGCCTCCTCCAAACAAAGCCTCTTACATTCTGACCGGGCATCCTTGAGCTTCTTTTCAAGACCCTGAATGTCAGCTCGCAGGTCTTGAACCAACAGATTCTTCTCAATCACCTCCATGGCTTCTTCACAATTAGCTTTTAGATTAGCAAGTTCCTGGTCCTTCTTCTTTTCTTTGGCAAGAATAGCATCCATCTTTTCCCTAGCACCCTACACTGTACGGATCAGATCCCTCGTATGATCATTCAGGTGATTATCCAGAACTGCTTGCCTCGTGTAGCTCTTGTCGTGGAGATCACACAGCTACTCCACGGATATGTTATCCAAGGCTCCCCTCCAGCTAGGAGGGGTAACCTTCTCCACTAGCTGATGACAAGCAAGGGCATTTGGAAGCTCCTTGGTGTTGGGCAAACTTGCACAACAGACATTTATTAAATACATGAAGTATTACCTATTTATACACGGTACAAAACATATACTTACCATGGATGTCATCATCAAGATCTTGTGGTGCAGACTGAATGGCTTTTCCTTTGGGACCTTTCTGCCTAGTAGTCCTCAAAGATGGAGTGGGCAACAAGAGTTTCCTTTTAGGATTCACCTTGATAGCTTTTGCTTATGTGCCTTTCCTGCTTCGTACCCTATCAGCTATGCCGGATGACCCTACAATCATAATAGGCTCCTCATAGGAGGGTGGATCATCTGAATCTGCGACATTCTCAACAAGCTGTGATGCTTCCTCTATGGCAAATGGTTTTTCAGACTTGATAGGCTTTGCAGAAGCAATGGGCTCAACAACAAGGGCATCAACATCATTGTTGTTCACAGAAACAGATGGGGAGCCAACCCATAGCTAACCTCATTCGGGTCTTTGGGAAGGAAGCTTGTTTCCCTTTCTCCACCAGCTACAATGAAGTTTCTAAAAGACATTTCTGCAAACATAGAAGAAAAGAATAAATATCATCAGATAAGTTATTTAAATTATTCAAATAAGAATGTACATACTTTCTCCATCACAAATAATTTCAGGCTCCAACGGTGAACCCTCCCAGTGCTCAACAATACCAGCCATATACAGGATAGGCTAGGGAACGTTTGCACATTCACTGGATGACGGGTCATGCATTGGTACAATGGATTCCTTCGAAAAGTGTAAGGAAGCTCATCATTGAAACGCCTCTTATCAAACCTGTATGCTTCATCCAACAAAGCAGGGTACTCCGGATGTATGATTGTATCTTGAATATAAAAGAAACTCCCTTTCCAGTCCGATATATTTGAAAATGGTTTTAAAAGCAAGTTGGGAACATCAGCATCTCCCCTTTTGGCTAAGGTTAACCAATTCCCACCAGTATAAAGGTTCATAAAACCCCTAAGTACATTTAGTGTTGGCTCATAGTCGTAGGCTTTACACAGTACGATATATGTTGTGAGCTTGGCCAGGCCAAAAGGGTTAAACCTAGAAATGTGTACTTTGTAATACTGCATAAACTCTAAAATCAACGGATGAAGTGGTATTCTTAGGTTTGATAAAGTGAAAGCATGAGTATAAAGCCCTACATAACCCTTTGGGGAGCATGATTTTATATTTCGTAGGTATCGGATCATCCTCAAGAAACTCGTGTAAAGCTTCTTTCGATAAAGTACATTTTTACTATTTGATAACAAATTTTGCATTCATACTCATTGTGATAATGATAACAAATAAATATCAAAGATGAAAACTTTAACTTTTGAACAGAGGGATATGAGAAGGACAAGGTCGTACGAGAATTGTATGACCGGAGAGATTCACCGTGAATGTCACTTACTGTGTGTAAATTTTGGGCGAAGAAGTAAAAGTGATTTAGGGTTTGGGGGTAGAAATCTTTTATATCGCTACCTTTTTAAATTTGGATCGTACACGTGCAGGCTCATTGAGCTTATTTATCCGGACCTCAAACGGTGATATAAAATTCGAAAAGACATTTGGGGTATCCGAGAATAGTGTCGTCATGGCTTAGCAGCGTGTAGTTGTAAGCAATTATTAAGCGCATTTAATGCGTATTTAGTCCGAGTATATCATTTTTAATTGCAATTAGTAAAGAAGAAGTCAAAACCATTCTCATGGTTAGATGTAGATGAAGCTCCAGAAGCTGATTGGTTAACTGAAATGATCAAGTCACAATCTCCACTTGAAGCCGACGAACCACTTCCTGGAAACACTTTGCAGTACACTCAAACTATCATGGCAGGTCTTCAAGTTGATAAGATGACAAAGGCTGAATTAAAAAGGATCAATCGTGAAGCTTTTGACTTTCTTAAGTCTCGATCGGGAAACAAAATTGAACTACAGTATAACATGGAGAACATCACTTGCGCTTTATCTGGTTCGTTCGATTGGCTGAATCCTGACGCTAACTACAACGCTCATTCAAAGCATAACGAGCCTTATTTCAACGACTGAACAAAACCACTACCTCTGCAAGCGTTTCCTGAAAAGCCTAAGATACCATGCCGTTTCTTCTTCAACAACAACCTCAGTTATCTTCAACATGCCCATGAGACCTCAAAAGAAAGATATGCTTCTTCACTAATGATTTCAGTCCTTGCTGCCAGATACGAATTACCAGCCATTGAAGAAACAACACCAATCTTCAGCAACTCTGTTTTTACCTACAACAGAGAAGCTCTCATTGGTATTCAACACTGGCCAGACAAACGTAAACTCGGCTACACTCACAAACTGCATTTAACGTCAAGTGAAAACGTGAAGCACAAGTCTCGAATCATTGCCATATTGGAAATCTTAGAGTCTCGAAGATTCAACTACACTTTCATGCAAGAGATTATCGTCAAGAGACAAGATAAAAGGAGTACAAGTTCGGAGAAGCAGATTTCCCTGATCTCAACCTAAATGACATAGAAGACATGTACTTGGAAAAAGTTCAAGGAAAGATGTTACGTTTTCCAAAATCAACTAAGTACAATTTCGTTGCATCTCTACTTCTCTACATTAGACGATTAATAATTCAAGAAAGAGTGGAAGATCTTCAGCTAGGAGTTGAAAGTTATTAGAATAAGCTCAACCTAACCAAACCACAACTCACGTTTCCTGGAATTCAAGAATCATCACAGTTTACGCTCATACAGCAACCATCATTTGGAATCACCTACCTCAACAAGGAGAGTCAGCTCCGATACATGAGGTTTGATAAGATTCAGAAATTCTTTGATGACACGGTACAAAGAGTTCGTGATGGGTTACTTGAAATATTGCATGATGACAAGAAGCGGTTAAGCAAGGGTGAAAATACTAGGTGGAAAGCAAATGCAAGGAGAATGGTTCACAACTTTGTTCATACGGTTGAAGAGAGATTGTATCGTCATGAGCAGATCAGGAGATTGGAAAGCTACATCGGTGTTCGACCATCATTTCCGATCTTGACATTCAGACGATCTGATCCTCGATTCACAGACTTTGATGCTATGCCTGCTGGTAAAACTTAGCTCACATGTTTCTGGTACCAAAATTTCAATATTTTCCTTATAATATATTGATTGATTTGTGATTACGATGGCTTGTGCACACATAACAGTGTACAACCCGCACTTTGTACTTAAAGGACCCTGTGGTACGCTTCAGTGCCACATCCTCACATAAGGAGCGAAAGCTTCTTACTTTTGAGTAGAATTAACAAACTTTTCATGATTTTACAATTCTGCTCAAAAGACAATATTTCACCTCAATAAGTAGTCACTTGTTGAGGGGGAGTACTTGACCAAAAACGTCATTCTTAAATCAAAAAGTTCTTGTTGAATTCTCCCCATAAGACTCAAAAAGGAGTATTCTAATCAAAAAGATTACAAAAACAACATTTGATATGCTAATTTTGAGGGGGAGAAGATGAAAAAGTGATTAAAATATGATGATAAAGTTAATCATGTACGAGCTCGACTCAGAATGGACCCATGAATTGACGAAACAAAAAAAGTTAGTATTCGAAAGGATTTATCCAAGTAGAAGTACCGTTTTGTGAAACTTTTCTGAGACGTTTACTTTGACGGGTCTAACTTCCTTTTAGGTATGTTAACAACTTCAAGTTAGTAATTAGGGCTAGTTATCACCAAAAAACTGATAATGGATCCCTTTAACTAAGCAACGTAAACGTGTCCCTCGGGTACATGTCTATTAAGAGTGGATCAATTCAAGTGCCAACTCCTCCCGCATGTGCAAATTTCTGAAAACATTCATGAGCATATGTGGAGGGGGAGTCTTTTATATGAAATCAAAACCCTCAAAGTGTTAACAAAAGGTTTCATATTCATAAACACTTTAAGAGATTTTTCAAACATTTGGTTGAATGGCATCAATAGGATAGTCATGGAGTTATAAGGTGACTAAGGTTAGGAATANTAATGGATCCCTTTAACTAAGCAACGTAAACGTGTCCCTCGGGTACATGTCTATTAAGAGTGGATCAATTCAAGTGCCAACTCCTCCCGCATGTGCAAATTTCTGAAAACATTCATGAGCATATGTGGAGGGGGAGTCTTTTATATGAAATCAAAACCCTCAAAGTGTTAACAAAAGGTTTCATATTCATAAACACTTTAAGAGATTTTTCAAACATTTGGTTGAATGGCATCAATAGGATAGTCATGGAGTTATAAGGTGACTAAGGTTAGGAATAACCATCCTATGATCCACCAGAACCGGATGGATCTACCCTAGGACAACACCAATAGTTAGAAACTAGAAGTCCTTAGGTATGATATTAATAAATGGAGAAAAGAATGAAAGGAGAAAGAAAGGTTGAAGAATTAAAAAGAAATGTAAAGAAAAGGGTGAAAAGGAATAGCCCTCCATTTGTTCAACCTTAGGTCAAACACCGGGTTCAATTCATATCCAACTGGTCGTTGCTAAGGCGACGCCAGTATTGAAGATAAAGACGTCATGGACCCAGTGACGCAATGCACCTAACCTTCTCAGCCACTCAAGTTTCTCTCAAAAGATACTTGTTTCATTCTCACGGAGAACCCTGCATAATCTATTGACCATTCATTACGAGTGTGTCGATATTGAAAAGGAGGTACTTTGCTCTACACCTCCGACGACTAAAATGTGCACTTATTGAGTCTAGAGCCATGAGATACATCAATGATCTCTTAGGAACACTTAATACTTCTACACTAGTGTTTCACATCATTGGATACTAAGTGTAAACTTTCGAGTCCTACGCAGATCTTAGCAATCTGCAAAGAACGTTTATGAGGGAATTACTTATGTATTTCTCGAATGATTGAACGGAAATCCTGCCAGGATCAAGATCAAACAGCCCTGACAGCAGGTCACTTCGGTAATTCCTTGGGTATTACGCTTAGTGTTTGCGGTGGTTCCAAACGGTTTACAGTCGTGGGGTGATCTCAAGTGACTCACCTAATCGTGGGTGTACTATGTATGTCTGTGTAAGCCCTCTAGGGGGTATCCGATTAGGAACGACCTTGTGTCACACCCTGAATTTACCTGTTATGGGCAGCGGATTTGAATACCCGGGTGTAACTTTCATGGCATCCCATCACAAGATCATATTGAACGACCTAAAGTGTCGTTTAGAAAATACACGTTTGATCATTATAGTTTTCAAGTAAACGAATGATAGGAAGAGCCGTTTCACCTTAACTCGTATGAGACCCATATTAAATCAAGATTAACTAATCGTGAATGGAATACTTCCAAGGTTTCAAAAACATCAAGGACCAAGCACATAACACTCGTATATAGTATTATTTACACAAAACTAGTTCTTACGCCTACTAAATTTGGGCTTATATTTACCAAGTATTGAAAAAACATATGAATTCATACGATCAACATATATTTTCAAAGTACGAGTGGTATAATAACATGTTCATGTTCCAATTATTGTTTCACTTCATGAGCTCAAGTATAACATTGCATTCATTATCTAGAGGTTGCAGCTAGTTGTCGGTGCCTAGTATTGTCAAGGTGTTTCCATGGTTCGGTTCTGATCATGTTTCAAAGTAATCCGGAGTACTTACATTCATCACTTTGAGGTGAGTTTCATAGCCCCGTTTTTTACATTATTAATTGCTTTCAAATCCCAGCGGGGGGAGAAGTCATTGCAATCATTTTTATAATACGAACCAAGGCGGGGCTGGTCGGGGGGATATCAAACTCATTGTTACAATAGTTAAGTTACCTCCATATGCCAATTGCAAGTTCCCCTATTATCATGGACCGTTAATTATATATAAGCGAGGGGGAGTGGTAGATTCTATTGAGGGTGACGCCTCCATCCGTGTTGGTCATACCAACGTCTGTTAGCGATGCATTTCATTTTATCATATTTAGAGTGTCGGCATCAACACTCTCTTGAGGGGCATCTCATTTGGTCTAGTTTCGAGGTCATGAGCTTAAGGCTATTGTACTTCATTTTTTATCGTGCTTATGTCATACTGATTATACTTGTGGTTTCGTATATACAACTGCTTATAAACCTATGATTCTCGACCAACCTTTATGTTGACCGTTTTAAGCCAATGGTATTTCAGGTAATTAGGCATCCATGGACATGGCATATGGACCATCATTTTGAAGTCGCGGCGTCGACTCTGCACACGGGTTTTTCATGCACTTATGTATCTTTTGATCAAACTTGTACTTGTTTTCAAAACTTGCAACTTACATTGGGACCTATGTTTGTAAACNATGTTGACCGTTTTAAGCAATGTATTTTCCAAGGTAATTACGCATCATCATGGACATGCATATGACATCATATTTGACAGTCGCGGCGTCGGATTGCATCACGGTTTTTCATGCACTTATGTATCTTTTGATCAGAACTTGTACGTTGTTTTCAAAACTGACATTACATTGGCGACCGATGTTTGAACTCTGATTTTTACTTTATGATCCAAACGTGTATTTAAACGGACACTTTAGGCTTCCGTTCAATATAATCTAGTGATGGGACTCCATGAAAGTTACACCCGGGGTATTCCAAATCCGCCTGCCCATAAAGGTAAATTCAGGGTGTGACACGATCATAGGAATTTATTGAAGCAATAGTTTGAAACCTTCACTGTTAGTGAAAGAGAAGTTCTTGATGCTGCCTATGACAGATTCCAAAATCTTCTTAGTATGCTAGAGTTATATGGTGCAGAAGTCTCTGTTGAAGATGCAAACTTGAAGTTCTTAAGAAGTTTGCCATCCGTATGGCATGTGGTTGCTACTATGATCAGAGGACAACCTGGTTTGGATTCTATGGACTTTGATGATCTTTACAACAACTTAAAAGTGTATGAGCATTAGATGAATGGTCAAGTCAATTCAAAATCTCATAACATTGCTTTTGTGTCTTCTGAAAATAGAAGCAGTACTTCCCCTAAAAATAATGCTTATCATGTTCGAAGTACTGTTAGTACTAAACAGAACCCTTGCACAACCATGATTACCACCTCTTCATCACCATCCAACAACACCAACTGTGATGATGTTGTATGTTCCTTCTTTGCTCAACAAGCCACTTTACCTGTTACCTATCAAGAAGAGTTGATGCAAATTGATGAAGATGCTTTGGAAGAGATTGACATCAGATGGCAAGTTGCCATGATCACTGCAAGGATCAAGAAGTTCATTAACAAAACAGCCAGAGGTATTGATTTCAAAGCTAAAAAGGGTATAGCTTTTGACAAGTCAAAGATTGAATGCTTTAATTGTCTTAAGCCTGGACACTTTGCAAGAGAATGCAAGTTTGCTAAATATCAGGCAAAAAGAACTATTGAGCAACCCAAGGTTGAAAGAAAAGAAGTTCCAATTGCTGAATCAAAACCAACAGCATTGGTGGCTCAAGAAACCCTATCAGAGATTGATTGGGGCAATGAATTTGATGATAAACCAGTCACCTATTGTACTGTTGCATTGGAAGATTGGAGCACAGCTTTTGATGAAGAACCAGGATTTGCTGCTTTGGAATCCAGAGTTGGTCTTGGAATCTTTGATTGGAGCATGGAGAGTGAAGAAGAACCTGTTCAGTTTGCTATGGTAGCTACTTCACCAAGTTCATCCACTATCTCCGAGGTATTCTCTAAGTGTAGTAATTTTTATCAAAAATTACTTAAAGAATATGAGACTGAAAGAGATAATTGTAGGAAGGCTAGGTCTGAGGTAGCTGGCTATCAATTGACTTTAAAGTCAATGGAAGCCAAAATAATCACTCATGAAAATAATGAAATGGCTTGGGCAGAAAAATATGAACAACAAGACTATCAATTAAAATTGAGTGAATGGAAGTTAGGATGTAAAGTTTCTGAGGTTGAAAAACTCACTAAGCAAAGGGATGATTTGTTAGAAAAACTTGCTAGTTGGAAAGAATCTGGTCTTTCACATGTTAGTTTTGTAGAAAAACAAAGAAGAGCAAATGTTAAAACTAGACTAGGTTATGGTGTTGAATATGATAGTTCAGAAGACAGTCCCACTAGTGATAAGGAACAACTTAATTCAGATGTAACGTCATCTAGTAATGAAGAATTCATTAGCTTAGATGAAAATAAATCTAGTGATGAGGAATTAATTAATCAAACACCTCCTGAATTTAAGAAGAACAAGGGATATAATGAAGTACCTCCACCCACCGGTACCCTTCAACCACCTAGGACAGATCTTTCTTGTTTTGGAGTAGATAATCTAGAATTTAGGAAAAAGCTTACTGGTCAAACTAATTCTAGTCCATCTAATTCTGAGTCCTTAAAAGAAACAGTTGAGAAACCTAAGGTTGAGAACAAAAAGAGTAATGTTAATGGTTCAGGGTGTGTTCATAATGCTCAAAAGTTTTCTAAAGATTTTTCAAAACAAGCAGTACCTCCAAACTCTTCTCAAAGTACTATTAAATATCCAACAGTACCTTCAAGAAGTACTTTTCAAAATACTTCTCATTTTAGACAATCTTTTTCACCACAGAGACAAGAAAGTTTTGGTTATAGAACTCAAGGAGAGGGATTTGGGAATATGGATAGAAAGTTATGTTATGTATGCTATAGTCCTCATCATTTGATTAAGGACTGTGGCTTTCACTCAGAATACTTAAGTAAATTCCCTAAGACCAAATCTACCAACCATAAGCCAAAGGAGAACAAATCAGCTTGGAATTACTCAAATAGGGTTAACCATAGTAATTTCTCAAAAGACTATAGGTACCCTCACCAGAAAAGATCTTTTTCAAAACCACCAGTACCCTCAGGCAACTTTTTTCAAGGTACTGGTAAGTCAAAAGCAGTACCTTCTCAAAGTACTGCTAGGTTTGCACCCAATCTAGGTAATTCTAATGTAAGCCCAAGGAGATCCAATTACTATCAATCTAGAAGGCCTTACACCTCCAATAGAGTACCTAGATCAAAGAAATCTAAACAAAGTGTTAAAACCAACTAGGTTAAGAAAGAAAGTACTGATGGGGAACAAACAGTACTTTCACCAAGTAAGGGTGAAAAAGAGAGTATTGTTGCAAAAGAGAATTTTGATGAAAAAGAGAGTTTTGTTGAAAAACCAACACAGATTTTGGGACCACAAACAATAATCCTTGACCATGTTTTCAAAAACAGTGGAAATTACATACTTAAAGAATTTAAGTATGTAACTCCACAAGGGGAACACAAGTCAGTAATGGCTTGGGTTCCTAAAAGAAACTAATCTTTTTCATCTTTTATACAGGGCAACCCAAAGGAGGAGCTTCAAGATCATCTTATTATTGATAGTGGTTGCTCTGGTAGCATGACAGGAGACAAGGAGATTCTGTCAGATTTTAAGGCTTATTTTGGAGGAAAAGTTGCTTTTGGAATGATCCAGATTGAGGAAGAATTACTGGCAAAGGAACCATCAAGACTGGATGCATTGATTTTGAGAATGTTAGATATGTGAAGGAGCTCAAGTTCAATCTTTTGTCAGTCTCTCAGATTTGTGACAAGAAGTATCCTGTGTTATTCACTGACACAGAATGTTTAATTCTCTATCTTGAGTTCAAGTTTGTTGATGATCACTTGGTAACACTAAGAATACCAAGAACCAATGATGTGTATAGTTTAGATTTGAAGAATATCAATTCTTCTGGAAGAGCAACTTGTTTAGTAGCAAAGGCAACACTTGAAGAGGCACATCTATGGCATAGAAGATTAGGACATGTGAACTTCAAGAATATCAACAAGTTGGTTAAAGGCAATCTAGTTAGAGGTTTACCATCTAAAACATTCAATTCAGATCACTCATGTTTGGCTTGTAAGAAGGGTAAACAACATAAAGCTTCATGTAGGAAGCTTGAGGAGAGAGCTGTTAGAGAACCTTTGGAATTGTTGCACATGGATCTGTTTGGTCCTGTTTCTGTTGAAAGCTTGAATAAGAAGAAGTAATGTTTAGTCATCACAGATGATTGCAGCAGATTTAGTTGGGTCTTTTTCTTATGATTTAAAGATGAAACCTTTGATACTATTCATGATCTTATAATAGCCCTTGAAAATCAATTACGACTCAAAGTCAGATCCATTAGATGTTATAATGGAACTGAATTCAAGAACAAGCTTATGGATGAATTTTGTGCCAAGAAAGGAATCAAGAGGGAGTTTAGCATTGCTAGAACTCCTCAGCAGCATGGTGTTGCAGAAAGGAAGAACGGAACATTGATAGAAGCAGCAAGAACAATGCTTGCAGATTCTTTACTACCTATTCAATTTTGGGCTCAAGCTGTAAGTGTTGCTTGTTATGTGTTGAATAGAGTGTCTATCACCAAACCACAGATGAAGACACCCTATGAGTTGCTTATGGGAAGGAAACTAAGTATTAGTTTTATGAAACCTTTTGGCTGTCCTCTGACTATTCTAAACACCATTGATAATCTGGGAAAATTTGATGGCAAGTCAGATGAAGGCTACCTATTGGGTTATTGTACCAATAGTAAAGGATTTAGAGTGTATAACAGGGCTACAAGGAAGGTTCAAGACTGTCTTCATGTGGAGTTCCTTGAAGATCAAGTAAATCAAAAAGGTAAAGGTCCTGATTGGATGTTTGACCTTGATGTTTTGACTCCTTCTATGAACTATGTACCTGTTAGAGAAGAAAATCAAGTTGTTCATTCAGAGGAAGAAGATTCACAGTACATTGTTCATGGAGTCAATGTTATCCCTAAAGATGTTCCTGATTTAGAACCCATTCCCATTGAAAATGAGAAAAGTACTGTTGAGCCAACTTCCATAGTCTCTGATGAAGATCAAGCTATTCAAGATGAACTTAATAGGATGCTCTTTCAAGAAACACAAGCGAAATCCTATGAAGATGATCAGAAAAGAGCCTATGAAGTAGAGAAGAAAAACGGAAAGTCTACAAATCACTCTCACAGTACATTGGATCACAGTACTTTGCATCCCAGTACTTTGGATCAAAGTACTGCTGCTCACTTTGAAAGTACTTCTGGTGGAGTAGGTTCAAGCAATTGGACCAACACTGATGATTTTAATGGTCCATCCATGCCTGCTTTTGAAGAATCAGATGATGAGTTGCAAGATGAAGGCATCTTCTCACAACAAGGTCTTGATTACACAAATTTGGAAGCTGATCTTGAGGTTCCAACAACTCATACTTACAGAGAATCATCCTGCTAGTAAAATCATTGGATCTCCCACTTCAGGAGTCATCACAAGATCCAAAGCCAAGAGTATCACTAAGCCACATAATGCTTTACTTAGCTTTGTTTATAAACAAAACAGGATGAATCATAAGGATCAACAAACATGCATGTTTGCTTGCTTTATCTCTCAAGAAGAACCCAAGACAATATCACAAGCATTAGCTAAAGAGAGTTGGGTTGAAGCCATGCAAGAAGATCTTCTTCAATTCAAACTTCAAGATGTTTGGGTATTATGTGATTTACCAGATGGACAGAAAGTGATTGGTACAAGATGGGTTTTCAGAGTTAAAAGAGATGAAAGAGGTAATGTCATCAAGAACAAAGCAAGATTGGTTGCACAAGGATATAGACAAGAAGAAGGAGTGGACTATGATGAAGTGTTTGCACCTGTAGCAAGGATTGAAGCAATCAGATTATTTCTTGCTTTTGCTTCTTATATGGGATTTCCTGTTTATCAAATGGATGTCGAAAGTACCTTTCTTTATGGCAAAATTATAGAGGAAGTTTATGTTAAACAACCTCCTGGTTTTGAGGATCCTGAACATCCAAACAAAGTCTACAACGTTATCAAGGCATTGTATGGCCTTCATCAAGCTCCCAGAGCTTGGTATGAAAGACTCTCCACTTTTCTATTGCTACATGGTTACAGGAGAGGTGAAATTGATAAGACTTTGTTTATCAAAAGAGACAAAAAGGATATTATGCTTGTTCAAGTTTATGTGGATGATATTATTTTTGGAGCTACAAAACAGTCAATGGTGAAAGAGTTTGAGCTACTTATGCAAAATGAGTTTCAAATGAGTTCCATGGGGGAATTAACTTTCTTTTTGGGGCTTCAAGTTAAACAATCAAGTACTGGAATTTTCATTAGTCAAGATAAGTATGTCACTGACTTAAGTGCTATGAAGCCAGTTACCACACCCATTAAAGCTTCAAACTCATTAGGAAAAGATGAAGATGGAGCAGCTGTGGATGTCAAGCTTTATAGATCAATGATTGGTTGTCTTATGTACTTAACTGCATCTAGACCTGACATCATGTTTGCTGTATGCTTATGTGCAAGATATCAGGTCACACCCAAGGTCTCTCATATGAATGTAGTCAAGAGGATTTTTAGTTATCTCAAGCACCAACCTAAGTTAGGATTGTGGTATCCTAAGGATTCACCTTTTCACTTGGAAGCTTTTTCAGACAGTGACTATGCAGGTGATAATCATGATAGAAGATCAACCACTGGAAGATGCCAATATCTTGTAAGAAGATTAGTTTCATGGCAATGTAAGAAACAAACAATTGCAGCAACTCCATCCACTGAAGCAGAATATGTTGCTGCTACAAGCTGTTGTGGACAAGTACTATGGATGCAGAATCAACACTTGGATTATGGATTCAAATTCAAGAATACTCCTATCAACATTGATAATGAGAGTACAATTTGCATTGTGAAGAATCTTGTTTATCATTCCAAGACCAAGCACATTCAGATTAGGCATCACTTTATTCGTGATTGTTATGAGCATAGGCTCATTAATGTTGTCAAGGTCCACACAGATGACAATGTAGCTGATCTACTCACAAAGGGATTTGATATTTCAAGATTCAAACATTTAGTGGTGAGTATTGGCATGATTAATTATTAAGCTACATTTGAGGAGAGGACTTAATTTAGTTTAGTTTAGTCATAAGCATTGTTTGACGGGAGGCAACACAATGCTCTTTGATGTTTTTGCTCTTGTGTATCTATTTGTGATAATGAGATTGGGAAAGTATTGCTTGCAATTTTACTTGAAAGTACTGCTTTGGGAAAGTACTGCTTTGAAGAGTACTGCTGACGTGGAAAGTACTGTTCCAACGGTCAAAAATACGGGGTAAAAGTCAATTACTTCAATATGGAAAGGATACATGCCAAAATAACAGTATACGCATTTATTGGGATTTGATTTTTTAAATCTTGCCCATAAATAACTAACTCTACTGAATTTTACTCCCATTCTTTATACTTATCCCTATGCCCATTCTTCAGCAACCACTTTTCTCATCAAATCCACCATCGCCGTTCTATTCATTCTTTTACAAACAAACCAACGGCTAATAGTCCAGCTTGTAGTAAGCACAACATGATTGCGAATCTGGACAAGACGGAATTGAATGTTGATTTTCATGCTGTTATTGATTTCCTAACTGGGTCTTCCATCAATTATGCTTTATTGGTCAACCCTGACATCATTGGACCATGGATTCAACAATTTTGGGCTACTGCTACATCTGGTTGGGAAGAACCTGATGTATCTTTCATTCAGGCTAAAGTTGCTGGGAAGACTATTAGGATTACTGAGGCTCCATAAGGGAAGATCTTTTGTTTCATGATGAAGAAGGTACTGTTAGGTTTGCTAAACAAGTATTATGGGATACACTCCGAGATATAGGGTATGAAGGTTCTCTCACTAAACTTACTTTTCAGAAGCCCTTATTCAGTCCACATTGGAAATATATTATTCATGTTTTGCTTTATTGCTTAAGTTCCAAAAGTACTGCTTGGAATGAGTTTAGTCAAACCATAGCCACTGCATTAGTGGGATTAGCTACCAATCAACCTTTCAATTTCTCCTTTATGATTCTTGATGGTATGCACAACAATATCAAAAATGGTTCACCCTTTTTGATGTATCCCAGATTTGTTCAATTGTTTTTGAACAAACAGCTTGAAGGTGTTCCTAAACCACCAAACTTTTTGCCTGCTATAGTACTTCCTGACAAGCTGTTCACATTTATGGCTACCAAGAGTGCCAAGTTCTCTGGGAGAAATACACCTTTAACTGCTCATATTTTGGAAGTAGCTCAGGCTGTTAGAGATGCTGCACAAGATGATTCAGATCATGATACTGAGCATTCAGACTCTGCTAATACTCCATCCCAAGCTCAAGACTCTTTTTAACATACTGAGCATTCACATTCAAGGGAAGGAGATGTTTCTCAACATACTGTTTCATCACCAGCTCATGAATCTTCTCAACATGCTGCTTCAAAGGAAAGCACTGCTTCTCTGCAAGGTACTGCTAATGATTATTCAGACCAAGGTAAGAATCAACCACCATCTCCCAATGATTATACTTCCACAGATGGGTCTCAAACATCTGGAGGAGATGAGGGAGTAATGGCTGATGAAGGCGTAATGGCTGATGAGGGAGCAATGGCTAATGAGGGAGTGCTGGACAACTATGCTTTAACCAGAGAATTGAGGAGGTTGAAGAAAGCTTATGATGATCAAGCTGCAGCAATGTTAAAGTTGAAGAATAAGTTCAAGAGATTGAAGAGGCTTAGTATGGCCATTAGTTCAACATCATGCAGATAGTGGTCAGACACCTAAGAAGGTCTCTAAGCCTAAGAAAAGGAAGCTCAAGGAGCATTCTTCATTCACATTGGGGAGGAATTTGGAAAATGAAAATCTGAATGAAGATGCTGAACTTAATAAAGATTCAGATGCTGAAATTCATAAGGATGTAGATGCTGAACCTTATGAGAATTTGAATAAAGATCCTAATGCTGAAACTCATGAAGATTAAAAGAAAGAAGCTGTCCAAGTTGAGCAAGTTAATGTTCAAGATACTGCTGATGCTCAAAGACTGGTGTTCAAGATACTGTTCCACAAGGTACTGTTAGGCAAAATCTTATTACACCAAAAACTTTAGATTTTGATGAAGAAGCTGGTCCTTCAAAAGTTATACATGAAGAAGTTGGTACTTCAAATCCAATTCAGCAAGAGGAACATAGTGATGATGAGACCATTGCTAATATGTTGCTCAACAAGTCAAGACCTAGAGGTATTACTATTCCTGGAGTTGAACAATCTCAACCTTCTTCTCAGCCTACTCAAGAGGTAGATCCTAAAGATAAAGGTAAAGGACTTTTAATTGAAAAGAAAAAGAATAAGAAGGAGTTCACTCTAGCAGACATAAAAGCTTTTGAGGAAGCCAAAAATGAAGAAGCTGCTAGAAAGTTTCAGACTGAATTAAATGCTGAAATGGAGAGGTTAGAGAAGCCTGCTGCTAAAGAAAGAGTTATTGGACCAAGAAGATCACAGGGCATTGCTAAAGAAAGAAATGCAATGATGAGTTATCCAAAGGGTCATGGATACAAAGGATTACCGAGGCTAAAATATCAAGAGACGTAAGATTTATATGAAGCTGTTAGAGAATCTTATCAAAATGAGCTTGATAGTATTATTCCATTTGATTCTGAAAAGCATCAGCAGATCAAGGATGCCAGAAAATATAAAAGAAAAATAACAACAACTGAAGAACAGCCATCAAAGAAGTTCAAAGATACAATTGAATTGAGAACAGACACAGTTGATGAGCTGAGGAATTATTTAAGAGTTGTTGATTTTGAGCATCCAAAATCAAAAGAAGATGCTGAGGCAAAGTCTAAGATTTCTGCATTGGAAGTTGTAGAATCAAAAGAAGATGGAGATTATCTTGTTTTTCATAGAGAAGATGAAAGCTTCAGAGCATTCAACTTGTTGTGGGACATACTGCATTTGATAGACAGAGAAGATTTACTCCATCTGCATCAACAAGTTCAAGCTTATTTTGAACACATTCCACCAAGAGGAGTGGGTTTAATCTTGCTGGGTGATCTTTCAACTCTTTGGGACACTGAAGAAACAAGCAAGGATGATCTCTGGAATAATCAAGAAGTTTGGGAAATTACAAGCTGGAGATTCTTTGAATCAGCAGGAGTGCATTAACTGGAGTTAGAAGATGGTACCATGATTCATATGCTAGCAGAGAGAAGATATCCTCTTACAGGAGATCTTATGATCAGGATGCTAGATCATGGTATGAAAGTTGAACAAGAGAATGAAACAGCTCTCATGGTAATTGAGTTGTTCATCAAATGGACAACTTTAGTAGATGATGATGCATGATTACTGGTATGGTTTTATTATATATCTTTTGAATAATAAGTATTTTATTCAAAGTACTGCTAGCCAAATAGTACTTTATCAAAGTACTGCTTGTAGCATAAAAACCAGTAAAGTTCTTTAATAAAAACAGCAATTTTTGTAATGTGCAAAACACTTTTTGAAGCACAAGATAACAGCAACAAATTATTTTGAATATGGTGTTAGTACTTGTACTACACAACAAATGGTATTCAACTCACCATGTTTAATAAACAAGAAAGAGTTTAACTCATCATGAGGGTATGGCTCTGATGTGATTATCAAATCCGTTTTTAGTTGACAATTAATAAAAATTGTATGGTTCTCAACTCACCATATCTTTGATAGTGAAGAGTTGGCTAGCCCACAAGATAATGGCTTGTGGTAAAGGCTGTGGAAAATCCATTTGTATGGTAATTAGTTCACCATGGTAGTGATTGTACTAAAAGAACTAGCTAGTCCAAACGCAAACGGCTCTTGGTAAAGAATAAACAAATCCGTTGATAGCTGATGATTTGCTAAAAATCATATGGTTATCAATGTACCATGGTTCTTAAACCTAAACATTGGCTATTCCAGAGTTAATGGCTTTGGTAAAGAGACATAAAAATCCATTATTTTTTAATGATTCACCTCTCACAGGAGTTTACACACCTGGATGTGATGAAAATGGTATGAAACTTTGTGATCTGATGTACATTTTGCCATATGTTGCTGAGTAGCTGAAAAAGATTAAGTTGTTGTGATGATAAATATTGCTAATAAGGATTGCTGATAAAAGTTACTTTGATGATGACAATACAAACACAGTGAGTACAAGACAGAAGATAAAGATACAATCTCTCTTTGAAGACAAAGATGTTAAATGCTAGTGTGATATGGCATGACTTATGGAGAATACAAAGGAACTTGAAATCAAGCAAGTAGAATTCAAGTTAGGGGAGGATTGTTGGGTTATAAAGTCAAAGTGCTGCTGAAAGTCAAAGTACTGCTTATTGAAGAAAGTCAAAGTACTGCTCATCAAAGGACTGCTATGATAAAGGACTGACAAGCAAAATGTTTAAGGATTATTATGTAATTCTAGAATATTCTTAGATTAGAATTAGTTTACTTGTCGTTCAAGTATTGTAAACTGATTAGGGTTTTCCTTGTGCCTATAAAAGGACCCCTAGGTTAGCATTAGATATACACATGCAAGTTCGATATTAGAGTTATTTTAGCAATTAGGGTTGTTAGTGAATCTGTAATATAAGCAGGTTCAAAGTTTGGTTTTAATATAATCGTTGAAGTTCAAAGTTATTCTTCTTAGCTTTGTTGAAGTAGATTCCGCATATTTAACAGAGTTATATCAGTGTTTCATTGTTAGTAGTTTAGGATTTATCCAACATTTCTAAACCCTTACAAGCTACATAGTTAGTTTGATCAGAGTATATCAATCCAACATCTTGTGTTGCTAGTTCATCTGAATTCGACTCCTTAGAGTTATGATGCACACAAAATTTGTCTAGGTCTTGGGGTATTTATAGTTTTTATCTTAGGGTACGATGTGGCGCATGTAATGAGCAGATGCGGCGCATGTACTTAACTTCACGTCGGGTCCAAGATTAATATATTCTGGAATATTCGTACACCATCTTAAGATGCGGCGTAACTTGAATCTTTATGCGGCGCATGTCCTTCAGTTGTCTTGGATTGTTTCTGGTGAAGTCTTGATAGTGATACGCCGTATGTCAGAAGTATAATACGGCGTATCTGGAGTAGAACAAGCTTGATCTTCTTCGTTGACCAAAGTTTTATAAGCGGCGCATGGTAGAATTCCATGCGGCGCATTCTTCAAAGTCAGGCAATGGTCTTCGAATTCATCTAAGTATGATATTGCGGCGTATCTGTTGAGTGAGATACGGCGCATCTTCTAGATTTCAGTAGACTTTTGACATCTTGCTCGTTTTGCTCCATAATTAGTCCAAAATCGCCAAGTTTCACCTATTACCTGTTTTTACCTGAGAATCACTAAAATAAACATTAAAGCACCGATTCTCATAAATAATAAAGTAAAACAAGTCAAATAAATAGGATAAATGATGATAATAATATGTACTTATTTGAGTTCATCAGTACTATTACTACAAGAATTCAAGATTGAGATCAAAGATAAAAAAGGCGTGGAAAACTTAGCTGCTGATCATCTATCTAGACTGGAAAATTCTGAGCTTGAGGACTTAGATGAAGAAACCATCCGGGAGTCATTTCCAAATGAACACTTAATGGCAGTACAAACAAGTTAAATCAGATCCTTGGTATGCAGACTTTGCAAACTATTTGGTAACATGGATACTACCTGGAAACCTTACACCCGACCAGAGACGGAAATTCTTCGCAGATCTAAAATACTACTTTTTGGATGATCCATATTTGTTCAGATCATGTGCAGATGGAATTATCAGAAGATGTGTATTCGGGGAAGAAGTAAACCAGATCCTGGAACATTGTCACAAGGGACCAACCGGAGGAAATCACGGGGCCGACACAACTGCGAGGAAAGTACTCGAGGCTGGATTCTATTGGCGTAGCATTTTCAAGGATGCTGGCAAATATGTAAAGAATTGCGACGCATGTCAGCGCGCAGGTAACATCTCTTCACAGAATCAAATGCCTTTGAATAATCTTATATTTTGCGAAGTTTTTGATGTCTGGGGAATAGACTTCATGGGACCATTCACCCCATCTGGAAAGAAATGTTACCTTTTGGTGGCTGTGGATTATGTATCAAAATGGGTAGAAGCCGAAGCCCTGCCCAATAATGATGCTAGGTCAGTTGTTAAGTTCCTCAAAAGGCTTTTCTCTAGATTTGGAGTCCCAAAGTCCCTTATCAGCGACCGAGGTACTCACTTTTGTAACTCACTAATGGAAAAGACACTTAAAAGATATGGTGTAATTCATCGGTTGGGTACACCTTACCACCCTCAGACTAGTGGACAGACAGAAAACACCAACCGCGCCATTAAGCGCGTCCTTGAGAAATCTGTTCATAAAAACCGTAAGGATTGGGCAGACAAACTCGATGACGCATTATGGGCACTTCGCACTGCTCACAAAACACCTCTAGGATGTACACCATTTCGTATCATTTATGGAAAAACTTGTCATCTACCAGTTGAATTGGAACATAAAGCTTACTGGGCACTGAAAAACGCCAACTTTGACCCAAAAGAAATCAAGCAGAACAGATTGACTCAGTTGCATAGGTTAGCTGAACTAAGGGACGAAGCTTATGATCACTCAAAAGCTTACAAGGACAGAACAAAAAGGTGGCACGAGGCTAGGATACAGGAAAAGGAGTTCGAAGTCGGATAAAAAGTCCTAATCTACAACTCTAGACTTCGGTTATTTCTGGGAAAACATAGATCAAGATGGTACGGGCCATACACGGTAACTGAAGTATTCCCCTATGGGACTATTGAGGTAATCGATGACCAGGACCAGCGGTTTAAAGTGAATGGACACAGAGCAAAGATCTACTACGGTGATGATGTTCGAAGATTGTCAGAAAATCTATATTTCACACCTACATAGCATAGCAGTGAGTCTAACTTAAAGAGTCGATAATAAACAAAAGTGCTCTTTCGGGAGACAACCCGAATTATCCTTTTCCCTTTTATTTTTCTTTTTCTTTATTTTGTTGGTTTGGTATGTTTTGTACTAATAATTTGCAGGTACTAAAGGAAGCTTTGCGATAGGGAACTAATTTTTGGACTTTTGCACCAAGAAAAAATGCCAGACCTTTGCTACGGCGTAGCTCCTTCGCTGACTACGCCGTAGCAACCACCAGTTGTCACTCGGATGAAAATCAGCAACTACGGCGTAGCGCCTCATTTCAGCTACGCCGTAGCTACCTTCAGAACCTTAAAAAGGATTTTTATTTTACAAAACATTATTTAAACTTTTATTAGTTTTTAAATGAACTTTGTGGGTGTGTTCCCAGTAAACCCTCACGAGACTTCACTCGTCCACTTGGGACACCAAGTGGTTTAAAAGGCTTGTTGCATACACTAAATGCAACCGTGATTCCTACGAAAGTGAGTTAGATTTTTCTTTTTATTTTTCTTTTTTAGGTTTTATGCTTTAGGTAGTTGTGTGATTCCAGGGAATTGAAGTTTGCTCTTTAGGCGAAGCGAAGGCACGTTTTTCAACATGATCCTTCTACCATTTTCAAGAGCGAATTTCAGGGAAGTTCCCGTTCTAATTCTACTTTTCCTTTTTATTTTTATATTATGTACAAAAGGGACTTTGTACAACTCAAGTGGGGGTACAGGAGTAGAATTATATACTTGAACTTAATATTGCCCCATTTTTCTAGTTTATTTTGAAAAATTATGCCACTTTAAAACTTTTGACATGTTATTCCGAACCTAACTAGAATGGACCTTAGCCGAGCACATTAACCCTTAATACCATGGTGAGGTTTAGCCTATTTCAGTTTCCCCTGTTTTACCCCAAATCCACCAAAATTATGAGTGTGCCGGTAGTTTGTAAACTTTAGAACTTGGCTTTTACATCATTTTGAAACCATTTACGAGTAGTGTATTGGGATTTCTTAATACATTTGGAAGAAACTTTTTAAAAAGGCAATATTTTAGGATTATCACCCAAATAACCTTTATGTGTTTATTTATCGATTAGTCACATTGACTATTCGACCCCCGTGTTAAAGCCTTTGTTGCACTCACCTTTAGTGCAAGATACCCCTAGATACAGCCTTTTCAGCCTATCCTTTTGTTTCTTACCCATTATATTGTTTCGATACACCTATACACCTTAGCCTACTACGTAGTCTTATTTTATGGTTGGGAAGTTGCCACTTGTTCTAATTTGAGGTCCAAGTCAAGAGATTCAAGAATCACACCTACGTTGAAGACAAATCATTGAAGATCATGAGAAAACCCACTATTGTACATGTATTGTTCATCCCAAGTGGGGGGATATGTCTATTGTATTAGTTAAAAAAAATGTGAATTTCAGTATGTAGATATGTTATCATTGGTGCAACCTTGTATAGCACCATAATAAGAGCTTTGAAGGAATTAGTATCGAAGAGGCCACTTCGGTCATATTTGAAAAATGAAGTTGTTTGTTCTTAATGACCAACATGAAGACCAAGTGAGGTGTCCATCATGACGTCCTCTAATGGCACACACTTGCTATATGATCCAGTTCTTGCGTTTTGAAACTTGGACTTTGGATGAACGGCAAGTGGTAGCAACTCGGTTGTAGGCTAAGACTATTTTCCTTCTTTTTCATTTTACACCATTATTGTGCATCCCATGTCTTATCCTACCCTTTAGTTGTGAATCATGCTTAGGTGAAGGATTTGAGCAGTCATTGGTGTTGTAACACCCCAACCCGACAAGGGCTAAAGTGTCACATTCATGGTGTCAATCAGAACAAACACAAGCATTAACTTATATAATACAAATGAATACAAAGGTTATAAAAGGTTACAAAAGGTTCTATGGAAAAGAAATACAATATCAGTATAGGGTACAAATGACTAATGAAAATCAGATTCACTTCAAAATTTCATACTAGCCGACTTCACTATTTGCATGAAATTAGGGTTTTTGAATAGATTAATTTCGTATGATCAATAACAATGCATGGAGTCAATTTTATCATTTTTATATAGATGATATGTATTAGGATGATAAATAAAATACCAGAAAATTATTGGAACGAATGGATGGATCAAAATGAAATTTTGATTCTTCTCGGTACCAAATTCACACACCACAAAAGCCCACGGCTTCACTCGATCAATCACGACCCAAACCGAATATTTTTCTCCACGTCTCATGCTTTGAAAC
>LBNU01033201.1:105799-120752 GCA_014162995.1 Artemisia annua
AAAAAACCCCAGAAAAATGCCAAAGGACCTATGAAAATTCTGTACGCCGCTATGTGTATTTTGGAGAGTCTTTTAGGGTTTTTTGAAAATGGTAAAATGGATTTATGATTTTGGCCGAGTTAATAGAGGTGATTAGGGAGTGAATCTCGGTCATTTAGTTGATTGGGAACCATTTCCATAATTATCATGCCAATATAAATTAATATTATGTATTTTACATAATTAAAAGTGTACACAATTTGTATTTCGGCCCATTTTCCATAAAATAAATGTGAACAATATTTTTTTGGCATTAATAACATTATATTGTACACATAAAAATTACCATATGTCATATGTTGCAAATTATTAAGGGTTTGTGATTTATTTGGTGTTTAATTAAGTAATTATGCAAAATTTAAATTTCAAGGGCATTTTGGTAATTTTGTAAAGTTTTAAATCTTAGGTATTACAGGTGTCTTGCCCGACGTTCCAATCATGTACCATTGCCTTTGTCGCCTTTGCCGTAGTATGTTAGTAACAACGCTACACCCAAAAGCCTTATATGTGTTCACCAAATATTGCCTTTAAGAATTGTTTCGACCATAGCTCTAGTGGTAGAGATTTGTGTAACTGCCAAGCCTATGATAGAATACATTCTATGACTGTGCGTTGAATGATCACCCCGAAATTAACACTCAGATTAGGAGAGAGATGTGAGTGTTTGTTCGAATTTTGTGAGGTGTTCGGCTTTGATATATTCTTGCATAGGGAGTTTTTAAATTCATATTCTCCTAATTCATGGGGATATCTTGTTGAGAATTATTCTAATAAGGTCTACTTGAGGGCAAGTAGAGTTCAAGTGGGGTGATATTTAATGACGTCAAATTTACTCATGATTTAAGTGTTAATTTCCCCCTAAAATGCTCATCTTTTCTATTTGTATGAAGAATATATACTCTTATTTCTTCCTATTTTGGTTTCAGGTTAAAGATGAGTAAAAGAACGAACATACGCAGAAATGGAAGGACTTTGAAGTAAATATGTGGAAATTATGGATTCTGCACTCACTACGTTGTAGAGGTTCATCCACCCACGCTGTAGCAAGACTTTATGAAGATTATGGCGTAAAGGGACATCAACTTACGCCATAAGAAAGAATTTATGAAGGCTATGGCATAGCCAGTCATATGACTTCGGCGTAATGATCCACTAAAGGGCTCTATGGAGTAAACAACTCTCCAGCTACGACATCAGCCCCAATTTGAGGTCGAGAGGAACTAACAAGGCCAAGGAAGAAGTTACGGCGTAGCAACCCTAGTAGCTACACCGTAGGAAGACTCTTATCAAGATATTACGCCCGTAGCACTTGATCAAGCTACGGCGTAACACTTATTTACAAAGGTTACGGCGTAGCAATCTTATCAGCTACGCCGTAAAAAAGTCGGGCCTATAAATACTATTGGGAATTATGCTAAGTAAGAATTCTGCTGATGGATTCTGCTGATGGATTCTGCTGAAGAGCTGGAATCTGCTGAAGATAACTTTCTGCGGAAGAATAGTTTCTGCTTAGTGTGTTTCTGTGGATATAGATAAACCGCGTATTTTGTATTTTAGTTAGGATATGCATGAGTTTTATTAGGAAAAGATAATGCATATCTTTGATAGTTTATAGATTATACATACGTTTCTTGGTGAACGGTTTAGGGTTAAGTTCCTTTGTCTATAAAAGGAACATCTTATATATTTTATGTACGAGTTTGAAAAAGTTTTAGCTTTATTAAAAAGTCATAGACGGGATCAGAGAGTCTTAGTATTCTGTGGTTCTTTGCTTGTGTTTGTTTCGCTTTAGAATACGTATCTAGAGTTTATATTAGTGTGTTTGATGATTACATATAACTTGCTAAGATCAGAGTGCTTCAGGAGATCTATCAAGGTATTAGTTTCAAAGTGGTATCAGGCCTCGGGAGAGTCTCTGTGATACTAAGACATATTCTTACACACTACACAACAAAAAACCAATCGATCAGTGCTGGATCTGACAATGAGCAATGTTACACTCATCAAAACACACATCCTTACATCAACTAATCTCACAACAGTAATGCAAAATTCCTTACCTAAGAGAGATATGAACTTTGGGACATGGAGCTCAGACTGGATCGACAACATTGACTACAATCTTCTGGAAGGTGATCCTTAAAGGATAATAGCCCAAAGAGGACTGGAACGATTAAGAAGGAAGGATGTACCATCTTGTCTACAACTACTGAAAGAAATTTCTAGCTGTGCAGAGGGAAAGTAAATTTAGAACTATTCTCCTTCAGGCTATCCCAGAGGATCACTTGGGTGACTTTCACTTCATGACTGATGCAAAGGATATCTGGATGGCCATAAAAGCTAGGTTTGGTGGGAATGAGGAGTCCAGAAGGATGAGGAAATCCATGCTCAAGCAGCAGTTTCAAGAGTTTCAGATCACAGAGGAAGAAGGTATCCACAAGGGATATGACAAGTTCCACAAGATCCTGAGTCAACTGAATCAACTGAAAGCCAGGCCAGACAATGAAGATTGCAATGCAAAGTTCCTGAGATCCTTACCTCCATCTTGGTTGCAAGTAAGCATTGCACTCAAAGCTAAGGGTGGACTGGACATGATGTCTTTTGATGATCTATACAACAAGCTTAAGACTCTTGAGCCAGATGTCAGAAGTCCAATTCGTTCATCCACTCCCACTTACTCAGCTTTTGTCAGCTCAACCTCAAATATGATGCCTCATATCTCAAACCCAATTTCCTCAGCATCATCTTCATACACCACCACCAAATCAAATACTCAATCACAGTCCAGCAGTGTATTGGAAGATGTACTTCACTCCTTTGTTGCTGACTATGAAAGCCAGCAACAACTATCCTATGAGGATTTTGAACAGGTTGATCCACTGGATATGGAAGAGATGAACTTGAAGTGGCAGGTGGCAATGCTTTCATTAAACATCAAGAGGTTTGAGAACAAGTCTGGAAGAAAGTTTGGATTCAATGGAAGAGATCCAGCTAGGTTTGACAGAAGGAAGATCAAATGCTACACTTGTGGACAGATGGGTCACTTCTCAAGAGAATGCAAGGATAGGAAGACTACTGATGAAGTTAGGTACTCTACCTATCAGCAGAATCAAGGAGATGTTGGAACTTCCAAAGCTGGACCCTCCAAAGCTTTGGTGACTGTGGATAATCATGTTGACTGGAAGACTCATGAACGAAGTGATGGTGAAGCTGATCAGAATGGATTACTGGCCAGCTGTGATACAGAGGATCATCATGATCAAGTTGCCCTTATGGGCATCTCTCAGGTACAAAATTGTGTGTTTGGTTGTAGTGTCAAGTATAATGAGCTTAAAGAATCTTATGATAAATTGAAACCACAATATAATGAGTGCTATAAAGAACTTGAGGCATACAAAAATGGTTTAAGGACTTTAGAAAAACAAAAAATTTGGTTTCAAAAGAATCAGGCCACTTATGAAGAGAAAATAAGTGTGTTAAAAAGAGATTTAAAATGTGCACAAGATGAGTTGATATACACTAAGAAAGTAAATGCTAAATTAGAATCTGACAACAAAGTACTTAGAGAGGAGCTAGATAAGGAAATAGCTACACACAAACAATGGTTGATATCAGGTGATAATCTAGCTAGCTGTTTATATAATTGTCAAGCTGTAAATTCTGGAATAGGTCTAGGTTTCAAAAAGTATGTTGGATTAGAAGCTAGGAATGACCTTGGTAGGACCACACCAGCAGGTTTAGCTAATTATGTTAAAGAAGGATCATTACATGCTGTGCCTGGACCTATAAGAGGAGAACACATGCCCATTGACCTTTCCACCACTGTAGACTTTGATGGATCACATCATCTTTATGGCAAAAAGTCAAGTGACTTGCCTGACCCTAATTCTAACACTGCTAACTTTGTCTCTTGTTCTATCAGTGACATGTCTTCTGACCAAGGGTCTACTGCCTATACAAGTTGTGATTCAAGTGACAAGTCAGACCTTCCCAAGACCTCAACCAAGCCTTCACCCAAGTGTCCATACAAGCCTGTTAGAGTTGCTGCTGATGATTTAAAGTCAAAGACAGTTTTCTCTGAAGACTTGTTATTTAATTCTTTGCCAAACAATAATTTTAATTCTGTCAAAAACAATTCTGTCAATGTTTGTGGTTTGAATGCTTTTCATGGAACATCTTTCACTGTTAATAAATCTTCTAAAAAGAAGAAATGTTTTGTTTGTGGAAGTAAATCTCATTTGATTAAGGATTGTAATTTTCATGAGCAAAGAATGGGTGTATGTGCTAGTCAGAAGAGACCTAGACCAATGTGGAAACATGTCCATGATATACCCTCTTATGTTCCACAAGCAACTCACTCAACCAGCAGATCCAATTATGCTGATAAATCAGCTTCTGCTGATCAATCAGTTCCTGCTGATACACCTATTTCTGCTGATAGACCTTTTCAACCCAGTAGAAAAAGACAAGTTGCTAGACCATTCTATAGACCTAATAATTCTTACTTTTCGAATGGTTTTTGGCCTAGTTATTATCACCCAATGTATATGGGGTGGGGGGCACCATGGGATACTGCTGTTAAGCCCTCAGCAGGTTGTTCTTGGAATAATAAGGGATATAACTATCAAACAAGGTCCAAGAACAATGGTGGATCTTGTACATCTACATGGCCTAACTCTTATGATCCACAAGGCAGGCTCAAGTCAGTAATGACTTGAGTCTCCAAAGTGTACTTATATTTTGTATTTTTTTGTTGTTGTTGTAGGATCATCCCCTGAAAAGTAAAGAAGTTGGCATAGTAGATAGTGGTTGTTCTAGGAGCATGTCAGGAAACAGAGAAAAGATGATTGATTTTGTACCCATAGAAGGTGGAGGCAATGTGACTTTTGGTGGAGGTGATGGTAAAATCACAGGGAAAGGAACTATTAGAACACCAAAATTGGATTTTGAGAATGTGTATTATGTAAAGGAACTGCAACACTTCAACTTGTTCTCAGTATCACAAATTTGTGACACAAAGAACAAAGTCTTCTTCTCTGAGGATGAATGTCTTGTGCTCTCTAAAGACTTCAAACTTCCAGAAGATACATCAATTCTGCTGAGAGTTCCAAGGAACAACAACCTATACACATTCAACATGAATGATGTCCAACCTGAAGGTGATCTAACATGCTTGGTGGCTAAAGCATCCCTGGATGAATCTACAAAATGGCACAGAAGGATGGCTCATGTGAATTTCAAGACCATCAACAAGCTTTCTAAACTTGGTCTAGTTCAAGGACTTCCTTCTAAAGTTTTCACCAATGAGCACAATTGTGTTGCCTGCAACAAAGGGAAGCAACACAGAGCCTCATACAAAGCAATTACAGCTGTGAGCACTATTTCAGAACCTCTTCAATTGCTCCATATGGATCTCTTTGGTCCAACTCAAGTAAGAAGTATTGATCATAAGTACTTCTGTTTGGTAATCACTGATGATTATAGCAGGTTTTGTTGGGTATTCTTTTTGAAAACTAAAGATGAAACATCTCATATTTTAAAAGAATTTGTTACCCTTGTTGAAAACCAGCTAAATAAAAAGGTTAAAGGTATAAGGTGTGATAATGGGACAGAGTTCAAAAATGTTGTTTTAATAGAGCTTTGTAACTCTAAAGGGATAAAAAGGGACTATAGTAATCCAAGAACTCCACAACAAAATGGGGTTGCTGAAAGAAAGAATAGGACCTTAATAGAGGCTGTAAGATCAATGCTTGCAGACTCTAAGTTACCCACATTGTTCTGGACTGAAGCAGTAAGTACTGCTTGTTATGTTTTGAACAGGGTATCTATCACTAGACCTCATTTCAAGACACCTTATGAACTTCTCACTGGGAAAGTTCATTCTATTCATTACCTTAAACCTTTTGGATGTCAAGTGACCATTTTGAACACTAGTGATCCACTTGAGAAATTTGATGGAAAAGCTGATGAGGGGTACATAGTGGGATATTCAGTTCATAGTAAGGCTTATAGGGTATATAATCTAAATGCTAAAAGAATAGAGGAGACTCTTAACCTGAGATATCTGGAAGAAAAGACTAATGTTCAGGGTCAAGGTCATGCTTAGTATTTTGACCTGAATTACTTAACAGATTATTTGGGTTATACTAGATTTGTTGCTAATCAATCTGCAGGTACACAAGAATCTCCCTCTAACAATGCAGGTGTCCTAGATGATGACTCAGAAGATGAGTCTGAGCTTGATGAACAAACCATTGTTGTACCTTCATTTCCTTCTAACCAGTTTGCAGGTAATGGTGCAAAAGATTCTCCTGATGAGAATGAAGAAGAGTCACAATATGCAGAGGATCTAGCTAAACTCAAGAAGCAAGAGCATGCAGCCACTCAAAAAGCTGAGAGACTTGGTGAGAAGTTTGCAAAAGATGCTGAAGCACTCCTTAGACAATCAGCACAAGCAGTCAGTGGAAACCTGGAATCTGCTGATCTTTCTTCTGATAGTTCACCTGTTTCTCCTGACATCACCATATCTGCTGCTGATACTGCTGCATGTACTCCCATTTCTACCAAGGTGTCTACGGACTTTGGAGAACCTTATACCAGATTTCCAAGTCCTTCAGATCTTGGTAATCACCAACCTAAAGCTGGCATCTTCACCTCATCCTCCTATGACAGTGTTTTTGAACCCACAATGACCAATCTTGATACCACAATTGTTGTCAACCCCAATGCAACAAAAAGGATCAACATTCTACATCCACAGGAAAATATTATTGGTGATCCTCAAGATCCTGTTAGAACTAGAAGCTCAGTAAAGCAAACAAAGTATGGAGAAGTTGCTTTCATTTCCTATGTCTCAAATCAACAAAGAGACAATCACACAGACTTTCACCATTGTCTGTTTGCTTGTTTTCTTTCTCAAATGGAACCAACCAGTGTCCCACAAGCTCTTGCAGATCCAAGTTGGCTTGAAGCAATGCAAGATGAAATGCTGCAGTTCAAGAATTAGCAGGTTTGGATATTGGTTCCTCTACCAGATGGGAAGTATGCCATTGGGACAAAATGGATTTTGAAGAATAAAAGGGATGCAAGAGGTATAGTGGTAAAAAACAAAGCAAGGTTGGTAGCTCAGGGGTTCAGGCAGGAGGAAGGGATTGATTATGATGAGGTTTTTGCACCAGTTGCTAGGCTAGAGGCCATTAGGATTTTCTTGGCCTATGCATCTTATATGGGATTTATGGTTTATCAGATGGATGTGAAAGGTGCATTCTTATATGGTGGGATTGAAGAAGAAGTCTATGTCACTCAACCGAAAGGTTTTGAAGACCCAGATCATCCTGAGTATGTTTATAAGGTTGTCAAAGCTCTTTATGGCCTCCATCAGGCACCAAGAGCTTGGTATGCTAGACTCTTAGCATTTCTGCTGAAGCATGGCTACAGAAGAGGTGCTATTGACAAAACACTCTTTCTTAAGAAGAATTCCAGGGATATTATACTTGTGCAAGTTTATGTGGATGACATCATCTTTGGCTCCACTAATGAAGCTTGGTGCAGGGAATTTGAGAATTTAATGAAGGGTGAGTTTCAGATGAGTGCCATGGGGGAGCTTACTTTCTTTTTGGGTCTACAAGTTAAGCAGAAACCAAATGGTATATTTATTAGTCAAGATAAATATGTGAGGGACATTTTGAAGAAGTTTGGTATGGAAAATATCATAACTGCCACTACACCTTATGAAGCTCCTAAACCAAAGAACAACATTGAACCAGATCCTGCTGTGAATGTTCACCTATACAGATCCATGATTAGTTCATTGATGTATTTAACAGCTTCAAGGCCTGACATTACATTTGCTGTGAGTGCTTGTTCAAGGCATCAAGTTACACCACTTACTTCTCACTTGAATGCAGTCAAGAAGATCTTCAAGTACCTCAAAGGCCAACCTAACCTAGGTCTTTGGTACCCAAAAGAGTCCCCTTTCAAGTTGGAAGCATATAGTGATAGTGATTATGCTGGTGCTAATTTGGATAGAAGGTCCACAACTGGAGGTTGTCAATTTCTTGGAAGAAGATTGATTTCTTGGCAATGCAAGAAACAAACTATAGTTGCTACCTCATCTACTGAAGCAGAATATGTTGCTGCTGCCAATTGTTGTGGGCAGGTACTTTGGATACAAAATCAGTTGCTGGATTATGGGTTTAATTTCATGAACACCACAATCTTTATTGATAATCAAAGTACCATATGCATTGTTAAAAATCCAGTTTTTCACAATAGAACAAAGCATATTGAGATTAGGCACCACTTTATAAGAGATGCATATGAAAAACATTTGATAAAGGTGGTTAAGATTCACACAGATAATAATGTGGCAGATTTATTGACTAAAGCATTTGATGGACCTAGATTTCAACATTTAGTTGTCCACATTGGGATGTCTAACCCTTGAATGCAAAGTTTGAGGGGAGGCATAAGCCTCAGGGGAGGCATATGCCTCAGGGGAGGATTATAGTTGGAAACTTTGTAGATTGATCATTATTGTAGATTTTGTACATTTTAGGTTACTAACACTAACCATCTAATGTGTTTCTTAGCATATTAGTTTGTTTGTTTGGTTTGCTACTATGTGTCTGTTTTACAGAATACAGGTCTGTGTAGTTGCTGGTTTGGATTGTTTGGAACAAGGTCTTGTAAGTTAAAGTTTGTTTCTTCTGAAGAAGTTATTGTTTCTACTGAAGAAGGACAAAAGTGATGTTCATTGTTTCTACTGAAGTAAATACAACTGATTCTCTCTGTTTCTACTGAAGTGGAATACAAGTGATGCTCATTACTTCTACTGAAGAGAAAGACAAGAAGTGTTGTGAAATACTAATTCAAGTTTTTCATTCATTCAAGAAACAAGTTACAGATTACAAACAACTTCAAAAGTAAATAAAGACCATTCCTATACATATTCAACTACACAAATCCTAAAATTCTATCATTCATATTGCAAAAGCCTGGTGGATATGCATGTCCAGTACGATGAAGAAGCTGAAGGTGAAATGGAAGGATGGATTGATGAAAACGTTGATGATGCTCAAGAACCTATGTTTGGTCCCTGGCAACATCATACTATCTAAATTTGGTCTCTGGCAACATCACACAATCTTCTACTCCATTTTCCCTTTCCCCTTTTCCATCATCTCTGCCTTCTTGCCCTTTCCCTTGGGTCCATGGTATGTAGCACCAGATCTTGGAGCAGGAAGACCAATCACTACTTCTCTTGATTTTGGAAGTGGAGGGTTAGATTTCCTTGACCATGGCAAAGACAAGGGTTGTAAAGATGGATTGGCCCTTCTGGTCCTTGTTCGAGAGCAAGAAGAAGCCAATTGGATGGACGAAGAAGAGGGTGGTAACTGATTTCTTTTGGGATTGTGAGGAGGAAGGAAAGATGGGTCTTTATTTTCAGAAGATTCCTCATCAGAGGTTAAAGGTAAAGGAACATTGAGGTCATGCCTCTTTTTACGAGCCTCTTCCTTGGTTTGTCAAGGTTTCTCAGGGCATCCGGGTGGAAAATAATTACCCCACCCATTGCTCTCTGAAGATGATGATGAATCGGATGATATCTCAATAGGATTCATATTTGGAAAATATTTGAGATGCTAATTGGGAGGTTATTGAGAAATTAGGGTTTGTTGATAATTGGGGAAAAGTGATAACTGTATCGAGTGATTTGGGGTTATTTTATAGACAAAGTCAAGGATTGATGGTAATTAATGCGAGTTCGGTGGCACAGTAAAACTCAAGATATTTACTTACGATATTTTTATACTTGCATTGATTCGGCTGATTGACTATTGATCAGCAGATTGACCATTGATTCTGCTGAAGGGTTGTTTTTGAAAGTTATTTTACACGTCAGATATGGTCAATAAATTGTTCCGATATTCTTGGCCACGATTGGGTAACTTCCTCTTATAACCTAATTCGAATCGCTTTGCCCAAAATAACTCATTCCCTCATCAAATAGTTTAAACCCATTCCCAAATTGATTAAGTCGTAACCTCTCCTCACAAAATCTTCACATGGCATCTCTTCAAGTCAAGAAAGATCATAACAAGGTTGCTTTTCTGACTAAGACAAAAGGCCATGAGCAATATGATCCAATGGTAGAGTTTTTGCAGAGTTCCAAGATTCATTATGCTCTAACACATTCTCCAAATGTGATATATGAATCGTTGGTGAAACAATTTTGGGCAACTGCTGCTAAGAGGTCTGACACAGAGATTGTAGCAACAATTGAAGGAACAGAGTATGTGGTGACTGAATCACTGATTAGGACACAGCTACGTTTGAATGATGAAGGAGGTGTTTACCATACCAACACTGAAGAAATACTTGCTGGTTTAAGAGATGTTGGCTACCAAAGTACTGCAACAGACATGTGGCACAAGAATCAGTTTTGTCCTATGTGGAGATTTTTGGTGCACACATTGCTTCAGTGTATCAGCAACAAGTCAGGAGGATGGGATGAGTTCTCTACCCAATTAGGTTGTGGTATAGCATGTCTTTCAAAGGGTTTGACTTATAATTTTTCTAAGTTTATCTTTGATAATATGATTGAAAATATTCAAAGGAAAAAGCATAAGTTTTTAATGTACCCTAGGTTCTTACAGATGATATTAGACATAACAACCCAAGAGCAAACCTTTTGTCCCATAGGAGCACTCACAAAGAAAGTTTTTACTTCTATGAGAACTAATTATGAAGGGGCATTTCACCCTTTATTGCCAGCTATGTTGCCACAAGGCAATAATGAAGCTGGTGAGGGTGATAATGCTGATGCTCCACCCTCTCCACATCCTGCTGATGATGGAAATCCATCATCTCCCAGTGTTGCTGCTGATGGTAATCCATTAGTTGCCATTGATGAGGGCCCTTCCATTGCTGCTGAAGCATCCAATGCTTCTCCTGACCAGCCTTCACCATCCCCTAGTTCACCCAGGCCTTACACACCACCTATCTCTATTGCTCCTGATGAGCAAGTTCTTGAGGATGAAGAGACCCTTCAGTCTCTTGGTACACAAGTACCTTTACCTTTTGAACCTGAGATTACTAGACTGCCCACACCTAGTCCTGAAAGAGAGCCTTTTAATGATAGCATTCCTACATTTGATCCTGTTTCTCCTGAAAGGCCCAATGATGCTCCCATTACCACTGAGCAATCTGCTGGTGGAGCTGAGGAGCCTATTACTCTTACAACTGTATATGATTTGCTCAACAGGTATGTCAAAAAGGTTGATGATCTCCAATCAGAGCNATGATAGCATTCCTACATTTGATCCTGTTTCTCCTGAAAGGCCCAATGATGCTCCCATTACCACTGAGCAATCTGCTGGTGGAGCTGAGGAGCCTATTACTCTTACAACTGTATATGATTTGCTCAACAGGTATGTCAAAAAGGTTGATGATCTCCAATCAGAGCTTGCAGATACCAAATCTTCTCTTGGTGCTGAAATTGAAGCTTTAAAGAATAAGGTTCAGGGGCTAGAAGCATAACTTGGGAAGAAAAGGAAAAGAAACTTGGTGGTTTCTTCTGATGAAGAACAAGAGGGAAGGCAAATGGACTCTCTTGGATTGTTGGCTGATGTAGCTCAAATGGCTAACATTTCTTCTCCTAAAGCTGTTGAATCTTCAAAGCAAAAGAAGACTATTCAGTTTCAAAGGAAAAGGAGGAGACAGTATTTGAACAAGGCATCCTTGGAGTCTCTTGGAGTACACAGTGCTGTTATTAATGATGAAGTTGAAAAAGAGGTACCAATGGTGAATATTGCCTCTGAAATAAGACAAGAAGCTTCAATGCCATCACAAACTTCAGAAGATCCTTCAGTAGTATCTATTGATGGGAGAAATGTTGTGTTAGATTCTCACATTGCTGGTTCCTCTGCTCAAGTTGAAGATTCTTCACAAAATGTTTATCCTGATGCATCTGCTGATGTTCCAATTGTGGATATTTCTCATGATGATTCTTCTGATGAGATATCTCCAAGTGTTCCTGATGTGGATCTTACTGGCAAGGGAAAAGATATTTTTGTTGAAGAAGATCTTGATCAAGATTGTATGACTGATAAGGAAAGAGCTGAGCAAGCCAGAATGTTGCAAGAGTATGAAGATCAAATGAAGAATAAGGCATTATTACAAAAGCTTACAGCTCAATTTACTTCAGATTTGCCTCCTAAAGACAAAGAGAATTGGATGCACAATCAATCTATTTTACTGATGAGCAGTGGGATTCTTACACTATGCAAGTTGCTTCCAATCCCACTCTCGCTCAAAGTATTCTAGGAGCTGAGTTTGATAGAAATAATTTTGCTGCACAAATCGTGGCCCTTGGACAACAAAAGAAAAAGGATGCAGCTGATAAGAGAAAAGCTATTGCAGCTCAAAAGGCTAAAGCAAAGAGAGATAAACCTCTTACTCAAGCACAGCAAAGAAATATGATGAGAGAATTTGTGAAGAATCAGAGTAGTGCCCTGTATAACCATACTTGGACTAAGAAGCAAGTCTGGTCATTCTCAGATGAACAGTTAATCTTTCATTATAATAGAATCCGGACTAGATTGCATCATGATGGACTTCTTGCTCCTAAACTTGCTGCTACTTTGTCTTCCATTGATAAAGAATCCTCTTCTCAGACATTCAAGCAGGATGAAATTGAAGCGGCTACTGTACCTACTGCCTCTCTCTCTCCAGCTGCTGATAATGTTTCCATTGCTGCTGATACAACTACTGCTGTTGCTTCATCTGTTCTTGACAAAGGTAAAGCAAAGGTTGTAGAAGAAGATATTCCTTCTAAGAAGAGAACCAAAAGACAAATGGAGGAGGATAGATTGGGTGAAGAAGCTGCTAAACTCTTGCATGATGATCAAAAAGCTGATCTGGCAAGAATTCATGAGATCAAAGTAAAAGAAGTTGAGCTTGCTGCTGCTAGGGATGCACAAATTAGGATGCAGATGGATGATAATGTAGCTGCTGAAGTAACTGCTGATGTTCCATTGGTTAATACTTCAGTGGAAATACCTGAGTCAGCAGATGTCTCTGCTACTGCACCTTCTTCACATCATTCTATATATATTCCTGGTAGAATGGCTAAAAGAATGGCAAAGATGAAAATCTCATCTTCTTCTGTGCAAGGGAAGTGGATCTAGATGCTGATGAATCTTTATTTATTAGAGAAGAATCTCCTGATGATTGGCCAGAGGGTATTAAAGATGTGTTGGTTCACTGGGAACTGTCTTCTAATGGACAGATTAATACCATTTATAGGCTTGATGGAACATCTCTTTCATTTACCTTTCTGCAAGAAATTTTGCATCTAGTGGATCATCAAGACTTGCTGACTCTCTATGATTTGGTTATGAAGTATTATGCTTCTCATACTTCTACATTCGCTGGATTATATCTTTTGGGTGATCTTAGGGTATTTATGGATTCTACTTCTCCTAATGGTACTGGTTATGCAGTTTGGAAGAATAATCATAAGTGGAAAGTTTTAAGTTGGAAATTTTACCCTCTTCCTTATGTTCATGTCTTGGAGACTACCACTGGTATAAGGGTAATAATGTTCATTGATAAGGATTATCCTTTATCTGTGCCTTTAATGGAGAAGATGCTTTTACAAAAGTTGGAGATTCCTCCTGATCCAGTTGGGAATGCTAGATTGTTTGCTGAATCTCTGATTAGATTGTTCAAGAGCAGGATCCGGTTAGCCAGAGCTGTTTGATGGTATTTTGTTGTATATTTGTTTTGTTTTTATTAGTAAAAAAAAAATCTAACTTTGTTGTACATTTGTTTTATGGTAATCAACTTACCATGATGTTGACTTTTACATCAAAAAGTTGGCTAGTCCAAAGGGTACAGCTTTGGTAAAGACATGACAAATCTGTTGATAGCTGTAATAGTTTGCTCAAAACTATTGGGTACTCAACTCACCCATGCTTCACAGCTGAGAGTTGAATGGTTTTCAATTGACCATGGATTTTTCCTTTTGGATTCCAAATAATTGACTAGCCCACAAGGATATGGCTTGTGGTAAAGGCAGTGGAAAACCATATTTGGTAATCAATTCACCAAAGGTGATTTATTCAACCTAAGAATTGGCTAGTCCTGAGCAAACGGCTACAGGTAAAGACAACTCAAATCCGTTTATAGTTGATGATTTACTAAAAATCATATGGTTATCAGTGTACCATAGTTCTTGAACTTAAACACTTGGCTACTCCAGTAGTGATGGCTATTGGTAAAGAGATATCAAATCAATTATTTTCAATGATTCACCTCTCACAGGAGTTAACACACCTGGATGTGATGAGAATAGTATGAAACTAATATGTTTTGATGTACATTATGTCATTTGTTGCTGCAAAGATATGGAGTATACAGTTTGGTCACTCATAGAGATGTGGATATTTTGAGTCTTTGCTGCTGATGTTCAATCTCAATCCTCTTATTCTGCTGATGTTAAGATCTATCAAGAATCTTGAACTTAACCAGGTCAAATTCAAGATTAGGGGAGGATTGTTGGGAATTATGCTAAATAAGAATTTTGATGATGGATTCTGCTGAAGAGCTGGAATCTGCTGAAGATAACTTTCTGCGGAAGAATAGTTTCTGCTTAATGTGTTTTTGCGGATATAGATAAAGCGCGTATTTTGTATTTTAGTTAGGATATGCATGAGTTTTATTAGGAAAAGATAATGCATATTGTTGGGGTATAAAAGATCAAAGTACTGCTGGATATCAAAGTGCTGCTCTTCAGAGTACTGCTGAAGTATTAAAGTCAAAGTACTGCTAGTGATCAAAGTACTGCTCGTTGATAAGTCAAAGTACTGCTTGAAGATAAAGACTGAATATATTATTAGAATTAGAATATTAT